>VZRO01006319.1:75416-158073 GCA_013397915.1 Daphoenositta chrysoptera
CGCGGGACGGGCGCCCGGAGCCGCTGCGGGCGAGGGGACGGGCGGTAAGTCCTGCTGCCCTGCCCCGCTCGCTCCCTCCGTCCCTCGCTCCCTCTCCCGCCGCTCCCGGCTCCGCGTCCCCTCTCCGGCGGCTCCTGACTCGTCCCCGCTGCGGGGTTTGTGACCCTTCCCTGCCTCCTCCTCGCTCGCCAACTTTCCCGTCCCTCTCGCCCGTTTCCCACCTCCCCTCGGATTTTCATCGGGTTTTTTGGTTTCTTTTCCTGGGTTTGTTGGCGTTTTCTGCTCTGCCGTTCCCTCTCTCGCCTCTTCCCAGCCCTCTCGCATTCGCTTCTGTCCTTTCGCTTCTTCCTTCGCTACTTCCCCGGCTTCCTCCGGCTTTTCCTCTCCTGGTATCCTGTCTTTCTCCGTTGGGCATCGCGTGGAAAAGTAAGGGATATTTCTCGGTGTCCTTGAGGAAGGGAATTCAAAACCTACTTTTTTTACACAGGGAAATCTTTGTAGTAGTTTTCTTTCCCATTCCCCTTCTCTTCCTGTCACCGGAAAGAAAATTAAACCTATTTTTCTCCTTTTCATTTTTTTTTGTTTTTCTTTTTTTTTTTTTTCCCCTTTTGCTACGTGGACTGTTTGTTTTGGTCTTTTTTCTTCTCCCACCTCTCCGGGCAGTGCCGATTTGTTTCACGATTAATCTCTTTTATTCCTGCCCCAACCCCTCCCTCTCTCCTTTTCTTCCCCAGTAACAAGAAAGATTAGAAGAAAATGTGTTTTGCCAGCAGGGAATGCATGAGACTTTTTGGTTTGGTTTTTTTTCTCGTGGGGTACTATTGATGAGAAAAGCTTTAGCAAATACAGTGCGGTAGGACAATACAGAGGCATGAACTTTAAAGGGTAAGGAAATGGATTCTGCCGCTTGGTTTATCCAGCTCGGAAGTGTTGTTGGGAAGGTCTGCTCCAGGGTCCGGTTTGGGGTTGTGCTAGTCCGGTGTGTGCCAGCCTATTTTCTGTCCAGCGGAGTGGTGATTTAAATGCAGTGCTAAACTGCATTTCAGTGTTGCTCGTGGGTTTCGTCAGCGTGGAAAATCGGGAGGCGGGGGAAGGTTACAGATTTCGGTGTCCCCTTTGGAATTACACCTGTCACGCCTCCCATGCCCAAGCTGCAGGTGTGTCGGAGGTTGACACATTTCATAAAAATCGCTGGAAATTGCTCACATCCGTGGCAAAAAGTGCTGTCGGGGGGTTTAGGAAGTCTGGTTCGGACCTTGCGAGTTTCTGCCTTAGCTCTAGTCAGCATCACACGTTGAAATTGAGTGTTTGCCGGGGTGTGGAGAGTGAGCAAATCAATTGCCTAATGATTTCTGCGAAGACACCTGTTTAAGGGCTTTCAGGCTCCCAGCTAATTGTGTTTGGGAGCGGTGCGATTGTGTTCAGTGTTGTGAAAGTAAAGAGCTCTGTCTTTTTCAGTAGAGGATGTGTAGCTTGTGAATGAGCTGTCAACTCTTTTGATGAGAGGTGGTTCTTGATTCTGTTACATTGCCTCTTTTGATAGGTACCGTTCCAAAAGTCCAAAACACGGCGTGGCTGAACTGCAAATAAAATCAGCCTTACTTTTTTTCCACTTTCTTTAAAGAAGAGAGAAAATATAATTTCAGATTAACTTTTTGTTTGATGATATCTCATTGGAAAGTAGGCTAGACATGAAATTGGAAGTACTTCTCTGAGTCTTAGAGCAAAAAAAAAAATTTGATATGGAATGAATTGCTGAGGGAACTGAAATGACTGCTTGGGATTCATCATATTTAGTTGTGTTCCCTTTAGGACAGCTGAGAGATAAAGGTGGTTCACTTCTTACAGTTAAGTAATCTCTCCATCCTTTCCACCATCAAAAGCCCAGCAGAATTTGATCCGTTGTTTGAATTAATCTTGTTTTTAACCTTTCCTGGAGATGAAAAAGTTTGGGATAGTGGGAAATTAACGATGACAAAAATACCAAGTCATATTTAGCAATAAGTTAAAGTCTTTCAAAACTACCTTGAGCCATTACCGGAAACACCAGCAACAATTCTGAAGAGCCAAATTAAGTTGATTATTATAACTTCTTAAAATCTGTTTGAGGAAAGCTCTGAAAAGGAATAAAGGAGATTGAGTTGCTGCAAGTGCAGAGCTGAGCACTGACCACGGTGGGTTCTGTTCCTGCTTCTGCCATCGCAGGGCAGTGTGACCTCCTGCCTAAGCTGCCTTCCTGCCTGCACCTCCTGGGATACCGAGATTTCCCTGATTCTCTTAAGTGCTTGTACACATGCTTTGTAAGAATAATTGCATGTAAATGTTCAGTTGTTGTTTTGATTGCTGATCAGGAAGTAGTTTGGTTTGTGCTAATACTCATTCTTGGAAAGTTGTAGGGATCTTGACCATCACCGTTTATTTTGAGTGATGCTGGATTTTTACATTGCTGTAAAGGTTTTGAGACTGGGGTTATATTTATCCCCTGAATATATCTGACAGTATCAGTGCGTGCTTTTTCTATGGTCCCTTAAGTCTGCCTCAAGCTGAATATGATGGACAGCATTGACCTCTCCTGAAAGAAACTGTTAAATTGAATTACAGGGTGGAAAACTGTCCTGTGGGACTGAGCTGAGGACCCCCCTCAGCATGATGCTCGCTGTTCCTGGTAATTTTATTTTGTGAGGTCTGTAATTATGAACTTAGCTTAGTCCACGAGTGTGTTTGCTTTCTAATTTTAGGGTTTTGCTTGGGTTTTTAAGTCTTTAAGTCTTCTATCTTGACATTAAATGTAAATGTCTTATGGTTTTCTGGGGTTTTTTTGAAAGCCTGGGTTTTCCTGTAGTTTTTTTCATTTTGGGGTTGGGACTTCACAGTGTGATGAGATTTATTATAATCTCAGTGCCTGCCTTCCTGTAACGTTTGAGACTGGGATACTTTGTAAATGCGAGGCTCTAACCTGTTGCTTGTCTCTCTTCAGTGAAAATGAAACTTGCTTCTGTAGAAACTTGTTATTAGGCAAGTATATGTGTGTTTGTGTGTGTATATGTGTTGTATGTGTATAATTTGCTGTCCTCCTGCAAATGCACATAGCCAGCTCCATGCTTCTGAATCTGGACAGTGAATCTAGTTTCAAATTCAGTTTCATAAATAACTAAATCTTCCTACCCTTCCCATTCCCCTTCAAAGCGTGTGATCTCACGCCTTTGACAGGAGTGGTTTTCCTGGCTGATAAGGGGATGCACATGTTGTGTGCTCCCTTGACTGTTCAGAGGGCTGTATGTTATCTTTTTCTGTGCTGATAAGGTGTGGGGAGGGGGTTGACTGGTCTGTGTGTGCCAAGCGGTGCCATCCTGCTCCATCTCTCTCCAGTTTGTCACCTGTGAAGCTGAGATCACAGAACTTGTCCTGCTTGGGAAAGGAAGGTGGGTTTGAGCTGTAGTTACAGGGGTTTGTCACATCTGCCAGGGGAACTGTAGACCCCTCTGGGATGTTACTTCACTCAGATCTCTGCAAGCATCTGGTCATCTTTGCGATGACATAAATATGGGGAGTGTTCATGTATTCGAGGGGACCCCAGGAGATGGGCACTGTGAGCTTTCAGATGGCAGGCGCTTGAGAAATCCGCTTAATTCACCTTTCTGCTTTTGAGTCGCTCCTTGAGGGAGGAATCTGTTTACTTTCTTGTTGTGCTTGGAAAACGGGCTCACCCACAACAAAAGACCCTGTAATGCTTGCTGTAGTGCAGAATTATTGCACAAAAGCATCTTGCTGTGCAGCGCTGTGGCTGCGCTCGGTGTTGTATGATAACACATGTTTCTCAGCTGTTGTTGATTCCTCAGTGGCACAGACTTCAAAGGAATGCGCTGAAAGAGAGCTGCAGCCAGGGAAAAACGGGGTTTGTTCCAGTGGCCTGTACCATCCATCTGTTTAAATACTTCGCTGAACTGTTCCAGAGCGTTCAGGCATCCAGTTAGGACTGACAAGCAATTACAGCTGGGAGAAGAGCCTGCTGCAAGAGACCACCTAGGGGAGGCTTAAGTGCTACCTCCCTTCTGTCGGTCAGAGCCCCCCTGCCCTCCCAGCCAGCAAGGAGAGATAAGGCTCCTCATTTGGGGTATCTTTCAACATGACATTGTCTAATTCCTAATGCTGTTGAGGATTTATTTATTTTTACTCTCCACGCTATCTTTAGCGCAAGAAGGGAAGAATGGTAATGAGGACAGACGGTCATCTCTGTAGTCTCTTCTGTGTGGGTAACAAGCTAGGTCTGTAATTTAAATGAGTAAATATTTGTAAAAAGCTAATTTTTTTTTTCCCCAAAATGCATGGGATAGTTCATAGAGAGTGATCTGTTGACTGCTTGTCCCTCCAAAGGTAGTGATATACATTACTGGATTAATTTTAGCTCCAAAACATGAGCAGTAAAGTTACATTGGAGTTACATTTTGCTCTTTCAAATTGAGTTTGGGGAAACACTTAACAGCTTCATCCACAGTAACTGAAAAAACCCCAGTGTACTCGTGTAGTATAATACAGGAGGATGCTGCCAATTCCAGGTATTATAAGTTATGTTTTTACTTAAATTCCAATATTGGAGTCTGCTGTGCAAGACATGTCAACACCTGTCATTGCCGACTGAATCTTTGTATCATGGCCTGTGTGCTCTGTGTAGTCCCAGATAGTGGAACTCGGAGGAAAATATTAGCAGAGAGGCTACAAGTAATCCCTGGATAACCTGTGAAGATCCCTGAAGTTTGTGTGTGTGTGACTGACACTAATTTTGAGGATTGAAATGAGCACTGTAGATAGAACAATGTGTGTTTCAGCTAAGAGGGTTTAACCTTCTTTGTCAACGGAAAATGCTCGTGCAGATGCACTAAGAGGATATTTGAGCTTGGAAAAGTTGTGAAGCACTCCAGGATTTGTTTTTCACCTGCAAGCAAGCAGCACAGCTTTAAAGGTGAGCTTGAATGTTGTCTGCTGTGGTATTGCTCCCTCCTTAGTAGTGTGGTGTGACATCTATGCCTTTGAAAGGAGAGTTCTTTCTCCCCATGTTGGCAGTTGTGATGGTTTAATGGTATTTTGAGTTGTCAGATTTTAATGCCTTACTACCCCTTTGAGCGGAAAGAGGAGGGAAACTTCTAGAAATGTGTAATGCAACTGACTTCCAGCTTCTGCCCTTGCTCCAGGCTTGACATTGTAGTTTGAATTTATTTACTTGCTTTGAAATCTGTGCTCGGTGTAACCTTGAGTTTTACTTCCCTTACTGTAACAGCACCTGACGTGTTTCCAGCGTGTACCTTTCTGTGCCTCTGGATTGTCCAGTTTTAAACTGGCCAGGCTGTCAGTGCTTTCTTTTTATTGTGTTCTCTCCACGAATCTTCAGAGCTGAAACTTCCTTTCGCTTCAAGTGAACTGGAAGTGTTTTGCTAAAATATTTTTGAACTCCTGAAGTGTTTGTCAATGTTTCCAAGCTGTTGTTCAAGAGGAGTTTGGAGTTTCCGGAAGAACCTTTGGAAACTTTAGGTTTTACTGTCAGTCAGCAGTTTTGTGAGCATGGATAAATAGAGGCTGTAATTCCACTGGGCAGCCAGATGTTTTGTGTCTGTGCTGAAGTGGGGAGACAGTGTGGCTTTAGGGGTTGAAGGGTCTGCTGTTCTTGTCATAAGGCTGTTTAGGGATCTTCAACAGATTGGATCTGCTTTCTCTCCTCTCCCTTCTGCACCCTCCTGCCATGCCTGTGCTGATTGTGATCACCTCCTCCTGAGTAAAATGGGATTATTGAGAGCAAAGCATAATTTGTTGCTTTCTAAAATGCAGGTATTTGCTTGTCAGTCTGTGTTTCTTAAATACTAAGCTTGAAGCTATATAGAAGCTGCATTTATCTTGACAATTAGTGAATTTATAGCAATTATCCAGTAGATTAATATTAGCATTAATTCTGACTAGTGTGGCATTAAGTGAACTTTATAAAGAAATCAGTTTCCCTTGCAAACGGAGGAGATTTGATTATTTGTTGCAAATCCCCCAGTTCCGTATTAAATTGCACCTTTTCTGGGCGTTTAAACACTTGTAAAATCTGTCTGTCCTTGTCTTTCTTCTCCCTCTTCTATGTGACACGAGGGAAAGTTAAAAAGGAACTCTTCAGTAGTTGCACATGTCAGAGTCTTCCTGGAGAAGAAAGTAGGAAGATGCCACAGCTAATAATATTTAGAAGTCGATATTGGGAATCAAGAGAGCAAATGCTTAAATGTGCCATTGCAGCTGTGTGGCTGGCAATATTAACTAGCAGTGGTACCTGGAATAATAATTCCTATCCGGAGAGAAACATATGGCAGTGGTTGAATAACCTTGTCCTTGCCCACCAGGAAGTGATTGTGGTGGCTATTTGGTTATTTTTGTTTTTTAGAGAGCTTGCCCTGGGCTTCATCCGTGCCTTCAAGTCAATCCAAGCATTTGCACTCTGTTCGTTGGGAGCAAGGACAGAAACTTCGATTAAACTGCATTGGAGACTTCGTATTTCAAGCAGTGGAAGTGGCACCCGGGAGCACAGGACTAACAAAGAACAGTTACACTGAATACAATGGAGTGTTTTCATGCAGTTAATGGGATTGGAATTGGTAACTTGATACTCCAAAGAGATAACGAAGGCTATTTAGCATACAAGGGAACATAGATTGGTGGTTTTTTTTGGGAGTTGGTAAAGAGTGTAGTAGAATCTTTTGTCAGAACTCATTCTAGTGAACAAGTTCTGCCAGAAAATTACTGAATTAACAAGAGTTTATGAAATACTCTGAATAGAAAGGAATTTTCTGTCTTACTACCAGTGTTCTTTCACTGCAGTTCTTGTATTTGCTTAGCAGTTTACCTGCTTACCACATGTCCTGTGAACTTAGCCTTTGTTTCAAACTGAAATACACCACAAATTAAAAGCCTTTGGGCTTTTCTTCTTCCAAGAATGGAAGACAGGAGCAAAACAAAATGAAGTGTGCAAAGTTGACTTAACAAATCGGGTACCCTGGTGTTCCCTTATGTCCCAGAAACAGACCAGAAAGCGACCAGCTCGGTACAGACCACAGCAGTGCTACTTGGGGTTAAGCTGTCCTGTGTGAGACCAGGGAGAACTTTGTTTAGATGGCTTTTGATGTAGTGAGGATGGACATCTGTGATGGTGATCAGCTGTAAGAAAACCCAGATCAACCTCATAACTCCAGAATTAAGATAATATTCTACTTTAGGCTTGTTGCTTGCCTCCTTTGTGGTTTTAGTGAATCAAAGGAACTTGCAGTCCATGTGGGCAAGGCTGGAAGATAAAGGGCACATACCTTCGGGAGGTGGTGTGTGCTACAGGAGGAGAGCTGAGTGTGAGTTTGCTGTTGTCAAGTTGTGTGTGCCATGGGTTGGTCGTTTTCTGAGGCAGAAATTAAGGGAAGAGGCTCACCTTTCTTAGGTAGGGTGAGAGACAGCTGGGCTCCTGCCAGCAGCCAGAAATGAAAATTTAAAAAGTACTTAGGTGGTCAGTTTGGTTTTACTTAAACTCTTAGCAAGACAGAAGGGGAGTTGGGTCTATTAGGAGTTGCTGGTCTTCTGTTTGTAACTGATTGCAAAACTCCTCATCAGCGTTGATCAGCAGCCTGGTCTGGTGGAAGGTGTCCTTGCCCATGGCAGGGGGTTGGAATGAGATGGTCTTTAAGTCCCTTCTGACCCAGGCCATTCTGCGATTCCATGATTCTGTGCTGGAATTGCAATGTGCCTTTTGAAACATGGGGATCTTTCCCAACCCTTGCTGGTCCTTGCTGCCATTCTTTTAGCGCTTCCCACTAGTGACTCGTTCCTGTGCTCCCTGTGTGTGCCTGATGGCACTGCCACCCCTTTCTGCACTGCCACCAGGCTTCCTAAACACTCCTTCAAGACTTAGTGGCTTTCCAGGTGCCTCTCCGGTTGCAGCGCAGCACAGCGTTTGCTTTTGGATGGGAGGGAAAGACACGAGCACTTTCCCTTCACATCTCACAGGCACAGCATTCCTCCAATTCCTCTGCTGCTGAGCTATTTGGAGCAGAGCGGGGGGAACACTTGCTTTGCTGTTTCCTTGTCCAGGAGTTGGGTTTAACTTGCACGAAGCACCTGTCCTGTTGTGATCCTGACATCCTGTCAGCACTCATTCCCCCTGCTCCTTGGGAGACAGCTTTTTGTTGCTGGCAGCTCTCTGCCTTAGCCTTTTAGGGAAGCCCAACCAGAAATTTTGTAGAATTCTTCCACTCCCTCTGTCCCCTTGTCCTTCACTGACCTCTAACCACATTTTTATCTTTCTTGACAAGATGCTTAGTTTCATTTATCAGCTGCTTTTCCCTTCACTCTTCAGCTTTGATTATTTTTCCAGGAGCTGCTTAGAAACATTAACCATTACAGATGTGCAGAACAGTCAAATACAGTCACATTCCTTAGTGTTTTGGTTTTTTTATTGTACTCTCATACTAAAATGCCTGTGGCAGGTAAATATTTTTTATGTACACTACTTGTCATGCCAAAAATATCCATCCTCAGCACAGGGTAAGGAACTGCAGTGGCTGTATTTTCATATTACAGTATACAAATATTACCAGCTGCAAGAGCCCTGTGTTTCCCTCCCTAAGCATAAACCACTGTAGTAAGTTCTGACTTTTTAAAAAGTCATTAACACTTTCTGAATTTGTATTTACACACTGTAAGATAGAAATGTGACATAAATAGAAGGAAATGGCAAATACACTTTCCTGTCTTAGTCTCATGGCTTCCTAAGTGCTTGACAAATGCTCTGTCACCTCAAGACAATATTATTTTGTTCTAAAAAACTTAAATGTTACCTCAACTTTTGTAAAAATATGTCTGCTTTAATTGTGGGTAGCAGAGCAGAGGATGACTGCATTTATTTAAATATATGCTGCAAGGATATTTCTTTCCTATTTTGCAGTGCCCTTCATGCTTGTCATTGTAAGTGTATATGCAAAAGCCTAAATAATTGGAAATCTATATGCTTCCTGACCATGGTTTACTTTAATAGTCCTCAATGATCTCTGGACAAACTGTATTTTATTTCAAAAGACCTCCATTATCCTCAGCTTGACCAGTATGAATGAGACTAGCATTCAATGTATACACCATTTTTAAGAATACCCTTCTTTTTCCTGCTGACATGGACATAAAGCATGTAGTAGGGTGAAGACAGTTCTATAATGGAGTAGAAAATTAAACGAGGGAAGAAGAGGGAATGGCTTCAAGTTGATAGAGGAAGTTTAGATTGGCTATTAGGAAGAAATTCTTTCATGTGAGGGTGGTGAGGCACTGGAAGAGGTTGCCCAGAGAAGCTCTGGATGCCCCATCCAGGGAAGTGTTCAAGGATCTCATGAAAAAAAGAGTATTTAGATCTCTTGTTGTGATGTCACAATGTGTAGCTGTAATGTTGGGATTGCTCTTCATTTCTGGGATTTCAAGTACAAGACAGATGGGAGTCTCTCTGGTCTGATTTTAATATTGGCAGGGGGAGCCATCTGAGTTGTTTCATTCAGAGTTCAAACCTTAGTACAAGATTACAGGGTGAACTTACTTTGGACATCCAACCATTACTTATCAGTGGTTTTTTTTCCTGAAAAAAATAAAAGGTATGGCTACTAGATGAATAATTAGACCTTAAACCAGCAGTTGGTAGGTGCATGTCCCGTCCTGAGGGGGTGAGACTGTTGGCATTCCCGGGATAATCTCCCTGTAATGAAGTCCAGCGCTGGAACAAATTCTTGATTAACTTGTGTGGCAACGTGACAGCTTCTGTTGCACCCTGCAATGCTCCTCAGCCAGGCTGGAGTGGCAAAGGCACAGATGTAGAGTGATGATGGGCAAACAGTGCCGCCTGCGAGCGGCTCCGTGAGGCACAGACGCCCTCTGTGCTGGGGCTGTCACATAACCGAGGGGAAGTGCCTGTGGAAGATGTTAAACTGATTTACCTGGCACCTCGAGTGGGATAACAGCAGGCACAGAGCTGGGGTACAGCTTCTCTGCTGGCAAGAAGCTCAAGCGAAGGGGAATGTAAAATGGTGTGTTCTTATGGAATACTGAACATTTTAAGGGACAAGTATCAAGGAAAGGTTCATCTTCATATGAGAAGAGCTGACTGGAAGAGCCAGATTTGTTAGGAGCTAATTGGTTTTGGAGGCAGTGGTGAATTGTTGCTGTACCTTGTGAATTCCAGGAGCTGGGAAGCGTGTAAAGTGTAATCCAGCAGTTGGTGCACAGATACTGTGTGGCAAATAAACCACTAGCTATTCTTAAAACGTCTTCTTGCAACTTTTTCTTTAGTTTTCCTGCAGGACAGTAATTGTAATGCCAGTGCTCCAGTGCTGTTTGAGCATACAGAGCTTTCTTGGGAGGGTTTGTGTGTTCTAATAGAAGTTCAAAATAATCGTGCTGTATAACCACTGTTTCCATCTTGCTCTGTTGTGTTCTCCCTCTCCGTCTTCCTGACTCCTGCAATGTTTTAATAAAGTCAGTCCTGTGCTTGGTGAACTAGGAAAAGGGAAATAACTATAATGCTCCAACATGGGTTCTTTCTACTACACCTGACATTCAAATAAGACATTAAAGCCAAGGCAAATCTTGAGTAGTTTGACTTGGTTCCTTTTCATAGTCCTTTTCCAAAAAATGTGGTTTTGTCATATGGTTTTCTACAGTGGATCTATTCCTGGTCTTGAGAATTAATACAGACCTTCAAAAGAGATCACAAAGTAAAGAATCAGCAGTATTAGCTTAGAAGTTTTTAGTGGTTTGTTTTTTCCTTTTTTTAAAAATTCATATAGTAGCAAATGGATGAGAGTATCCTTTGAGAAATTCTTTACCATCAGTTCTATTAAAAAAGAATTTTAGGTTCTATTCTGCTGTGCTGAGCCCATCATCAGGGTGTCTGACTGGTTACCTTGTACTTCTTAACACTCTTGAGGTGCAAATGGTGTCTGTTCTTCTTCTATTCACACTGAACCCTGTGGATATGGATATGTTGAGAGATGTTCTTTCTGTGCTTTGTTCACGTGACTTAATTTCATTAAAGCAAAGGCCAAGCATGTCCTGAAATTTGTAACAATATTGTTTGCTCTCCTAGTACCTATTTGCTCATTGTCACCAGTTTGACAATGTGAACCTGAGGCAGAGCTTGACTATGTGGGAATTGGTGATTTGTGCCTGCATTTGCCTCTTCTTAGGGAAATGTTAGGGTTTGGTTTTTTTTTTTTTTTTTCCATTAAGGTTTACCAGATGTGAGTTTTATTTGAAAAGGAAGGAAAAAAAAAAGCTTAAAGGATGGATTTATGTAGGTCTGTAAAAATGTGTTGCTTTGTCAGCTTATGCTACGAAAAATATGCTGTATGTAGGAATTAATGTGTTGGTCTTCATGTGAGATGCTCTTACACTCAGTCAATAAATGCTAAAGCTTATTTGAAGCATTGGAAATGTGTGTAGAGTGAGGTAAAGAGTGTTTGTGTGCAAGTCAATTTGAGCCATCATCCCCAAACAAATGTTGTGACACCAATCACTAAGGTAGGTTTGCCTTTATGTGTTAACTTGTTTGGGTTTGTCTGCTGTGTTTTATCTTGGATCGAGGGGACAGCAAAGCAATTGTGACAGCTGATATTAAAAACTAGTGTGCAAACCAGTCTACATAGCTTATTTCTGTGAAATTCAAGTTGATTTATTCCACCTTCTCCCGGGCTGGGAGAAAACCAGTTGCTTTCATTGAGTCAGCACTGGTTGTCCTCCGAGCTGAGACTCCAACTCTGCCTGTGTTAATGTACTCACTTGTGAGCCCAAGTTGCTTAAAAATGTACTCAGCATCAATAATAGGGGATGCTTTTTGCACTTTAATAAAAACTCTTGGAATGCTTTGGGAAACTGGAGTAATTCAGTGGCTCTGAACTTCATTAAGTGTAGAAGTATTTAAAGAAAGCGATTTAAGATTTGTCACTGGCTTAGGGCTAGTGGGAGGTCTCTGAACCATGTCATTATTAATGACCATATGTAAAGAAGGCTTTAATTTTCTAAGGATGCATCTTCATTCATTGAGTCAGTTTTCAGACCCAACTGGTGAAAGCAAACTGGTCTGAATGGAGCAGTGGCCCTGCTTTGAGCAGGAGGCTGGGCTCCAGCAGCTCCTTCCAGCCTGAAGGGTTCTGTCTTCTGGCTTATTTTCTTTTTCTTTAAGAGGTGTTTGTACCACACAGCCACTGTCAGCTGTAATGGGATTGCCTTGCTGATACTGCCAGCAGTTAAGCCAGAGGGGTAAATAAATCCTTGCTTGTGAGTAATTTTTTAAAATACCTCTTTTTTTGCTTATCTTTACAGCACTTCTATTGGATAAATGCAGAATATGTAGGATTTTCTTTGCATCTCATTTTCTGGCTGCTGCAGAATCTTTGTTTAAAGAGGTGGAGTAGGGCAAGTTATTATGACCTTCCTCTAAACTGTAGGGTAAGTTCTCAGCTTTCCAGGAGCTGGATTTTTATATGGAATCTAATGATTCTGTACTTGAATGCAGCAGACAGACAAACTGTGCTTTAGGGAAACTTCTTGCAGATGGATAGTATATTGAAATTACCCATGAATTATTGAGTTGGAGAAAAAAGCTATAAACATAGCACATATTTGAGATGATAAAGAAGAGAAGGAAAAAAATCTTTTATCCAAGGTACTTCTAACAGAATACAATGTATACATGTATGTGATGAGACCTTTAATAAAGAATAAAACAAGTTAAAAATACAGATTTTTCTGTAGGAATGTCTGTGTACATACTTGAGTAAGGTGATATGGGTAAAATACATGCCTGGTAATGAATCCAGGATTTCAGGGCTGCTTGTTCACACACCAGCTTGCTTTGTGGAAGAAAGAGTAGAGTGGGTGTTCCTTTATGTGTCTGGACCTGTGTCAGAGAGGAGCCTGTCACTCCCTGGTGATAACTCTGAGATTTAGAGAACCATCCCACTTTGGACCCAACAGGACAAATCAGGCTTTCAGCTGCAAACTTTGAAGTGGGAGCAGAAGAAGAGATTTTTAATGAGTTTGAAGGGGAATAATTGATTAATATCCTGTGCTTTACTAGGTCCTACATCACCAGAATTTTTTCTTGAGATGAAATCCTTCATCAAACCATTCTGCTGTCTCTTTATTTGTTGAGCAAAAGGGTTCCCCTTTGGTTCAAGTACTGTCATATAATTTTTACATAGTTGATGTTGAGTAGGTGGCTTGATGTACCTTTTTTCATGCAAATCTGATTTTCTTCCTTCAGTTCAGTGGTTTCTTTTCTTTTCTCGTAAACCAATGCTATAACATACTATGAAAAAGGGACAAATTAATTAATTCTTCACTATTTTTTACTTGTAGGTGAAGTAATCTTGATAGAAGAAAATGATAGATGGAATAGAGATAAATCAAACTCTGCTGGAGTAAGGACAGGAAGGAAACTCTCTAAATGATCACCTATGCAAAAAACAGTCAGCAACTACAACATCAGTTCTTAGAAATTTTGGCAAATACCTGAATATGTGTTTAGTTCTTTATGTAAAGGCACCTGAATTGCAAAATCATGAGTTTCTTAATTTAAAAACCAGTAAATTAAAAGTTCATTTAATAGAACTTACACCATGAGTTGGGGAAGGTTAAAAGGGAAATCTCAGGACAGTGGTGTATTCTGGCATCATCTGCTGATTGTTTAGTCATGTGCATCGATAGTTATCTATCCTAATGATAACTTCTCTTTTCTAAATCAAAATTAGATCGAAATTTGGAGTCACTGTGGTATGTCAGGTGGTTTCTTGAGAATTACTTTGGTATCCCTTCCTGGTTTTGGTAAAATGTAAGATTTGATTTAACTGCTTGCTGGCCTGTCTTGGAAGCTCATGGTTTAGCTCCTGAGTTTATTAGGGAAAAAGTGATGAGCTGTTGGAATTTGAGCTCGGGGCTCCGAATATGCACATTTTGCACTGATTCTGCAGCCAGTGGCCCAGTGCCAGCTGAGGTGGGCAGAGCTGGAACTGAGCCACTGCTTAACACCTCTGCAGTCACAATCATCTGTGCCATGGGAAGCTGCTGTGCAGTGAGCACAGGGCGTCCCCAGGAGTAACACACAATTTGGACTGGATTTAAAATATTTTTGGGAAAATAGGTGAGAATAGGAGGGTTAATTGCAGTAGAGACTGTGTCTGTTGGGATGTGGAGCTGCAGTACTTCAGAGTTGCAATAAACCCTGTAGTGTTCTGGTGCTGCCAGCCTTACACCGAGGTGCAGGCTCATGGCCAGAGCTGTTGTAAAAGCAGTTGTAGCAGCTCTTGTAAGCAGGTCCCAGAGGTCACTGAAGTGGCACTCTGGGACCAGTAAGCCCTAATTACTGACCACGTGTGGGAGCAGGACATGCTGGATCTTGGAGAGCCTCCTGTAGTGTATCAGCTGCAAACCACGGTATTGATGATACTGCATGGAAATGCACTGGTTTTACTGGAAGGTTTTTTTTGTAGATGCTGTTTGAAGATCTGGGGACTCTGAGCTTGTCACCTGTTTCTGTAGCATGCTTCGGTCAACTTCCAGCCATTTGTGTTGGTAGCCTGCTGAAATAAATGGCTTTTTGATGATGTGATTCTCCTAAAGGGATCAATTGATAAAAGTGTTTGTTAAAAGTTCACTGGTTGAGCAACACTTATAAATCCTGTCTTCTTTTGATGGGACTTTAAATAGCAGATCAACTGTGTACTTGCATCTAGCTTTTTGAAAGGGGAAAAAGAAGCTTCCATACTTTCACAGCAATACTTTAGAAATACCTATCATTGCCTATGAAGCTTTTTCTAACTGTATATTTTCATGGGAGAATTTTGCATTTCCTTTGCAGTGACAATTTACAGTGGAAAAGCATGTTTATTTTTGGCAATCTTCTCAAAAAAACCTAGATTAAGATCTTTGACCTACAGCTGTTGTAAATGCAAGTCTTTTTGTTGTAAAGCCTTTCAGAGTTGTTCCCTTTTTGTGTTAATCGATTAAAATATGTGCTGGGTTGGCCCAAGTTCTTCTTGGTAATTGGGTAAAACAAAACCATGGAGTAGATAGAAAAATCAACAATACAGCTTCCTTTTGGGGAAGGTTGATTATTACTTTGATGGACTCTTTTTGCCTGTTGTGGGCATACACACACACATAGATATATATTTGTGTGTGTGTTTTAGCCTCAAGACCCGTTAGATTGACACTGCACTTCACCAGGTCTGTCTCAATGTTACAGAACAGATGGTTAATTCAAAACCAAGAGTATTAAAGCTGAGTAGCTAAATCTGATCTCCTAAAAACGGGGTTGCCAAAACAATCTGCTGTGTTTGATGTAGCTGCTGAATTGGTCTTTTATTTGCTACAAAGGCAAACCCGAGTCCAATGCCTAAATGCAAGGAGGTTGGTAATTTCCAAATTTTTTCAGCTTTCAGTTTCTTTCTGAGCCTGTAACTTGAAGCAGGAAGTTGCTTACATATTGTGGGGATTCTGGAAGAGAAAAAGGCTCGTTTCAAATCCATTGTTTTTTCTGGGCTTATCGCCGTGGTCGTGGGTTTTTAAAGTAACGAAGACAAATTGCAGCAGTGGAATGAGGCTGACGCCTGTTTTTCACATGCTGTGATTTGCTTTTTTCTTCTATTTAGGTGGTCAGTGAAATGAGAAGAAAAGGGCAAATTGTTAGAAGAAAGAATTTGCCTGTAAACACAATAATCCTTTCTCTGGCTGTCAGCAAATAGGATAGATAAATTGAAACAGGTGTTGTGCTAGAAGAAACCTTTAGGTATCAAATCCAACCTGCACACCACCGATCTTGGTTATCTCTGGACAGGGCCTAATAAATATGTACTGATACAAAAGGGATTAAAGCATTTATTTCCTGCATTCACCCTGTTGGGATTATTTTTTAGGGATGCCATTTCCCACTCACATACTTTCCTATTTTCAGATGAAACAGATGAGCAGGGTGATGCTCTTTATCTCAGTTCTTGGAGGTTTAAATACTTACAACTCTTCTGTGAGCTGCTGAAAGTCATAGTCACTTTTCAGGAATCTCTGACCTTGCAATTCATTTTTCTGTGGTGGATTCATCTTAAAAAGAGTGCTGTATGTGACTTTGGGGGGTTATTTTTCACTTATATGATGCTGTAAGATGAGCTCGTACATTCTTTAGGACTACTTTATCTTGAATGATAAGGCATGGCATCAAGGTAGTGTGATCATTGTATAAAAGTTGGAGACAGCAGCCAAGTTATTTGTGTATGCTTCTGCCTTGATAAATGCCCTAAAGTTTTAAAAAAATCAGGCTTCCAAATCTGTATTTGCTTTTGCTGCTTCTTTTAATGTTTAGTTCTATGAAAGGTGTCAGGCAAATGGGTACAAACTGAATCCTTCCTTCTCTTTGATTTACATCACAGGTTTTGTGGGTAGAATTGCACTTGCTGCATAAGAATCTGAAATTTTGTACTCGTTTTGGGTAGGCCACTATTTGCCATATTGCTTAACTTGGTTGAGTATTTAAATGCTAGGGAAAATCTTGATTTCCGTGGGACTTTGGGCTTTTCTTAAAAGAATGAGTTTGTTTTGGTTCTTTTTAAATACTGCTTCTCCTCATTGGCCTGGACCCTTTTATTTCAGGGATTTTGCCAGCTCTGTTGATGCCATAAGCCACATCCTCGGGCTTCTGGAGGCGATGGTCTTAAGAGGGGGTGTTCATCTGAAATGTGTTTGCGGATTTGTGGTTTAGGGCATGGGTTAGGGGTTCATATCTCAACTTGAAATGTCCCCTTGAAAGATGGTGGAAGAAGTGCAGGAAGCAGAGAAGCCTTGGCAAAGCTTGGAGAAAGCACCACATTAGGGAAGAAGTTGGCAGAGGCACCGAAGTGTCTGAGAGCAGATGGAGTGTTGTCATCAGCTGCAAAATCAATGTAAATACTTCCAGAAAATTACTCTTCCTCTGCTCTTGCCAAACAGAAGGAACAGGAGCCATAAAAACCATTGGCAAATTGTTTTAGCTGCCAATGAGCACCCTTGCAGTTGGAATCAACAAGTTGGAATTCTTTCTTGCAGCACTGGGCAGCGACTGCTGCAGGAGCATTGCATTAGTCGTGATGAAATACACATTATTTTTGGTTCTTGCCTGAAGATTTACAGTTGGAAAATCCCACAGTTCTGTTGTTGTGCAGTTCTGTTGGGTCATATCAGCAATAAAAATGAGAATTTTGTTACTGATCGTGCTGTGTGGCACAACTTCCCTGTTCTGGGGTGTTCAGCGTGGGGCTGTAAAGCAGTTATTTCATGTGTATTAGCATCACGTAACTGGGAACCCCTCTGTCCTCCCAGATGCACAGTTTTGGGATACTGTTGTGTTTATAAATGTGTCTGGCTGGCTGCTGCTGAATTGATGAGTCTGGTGCCTGGTTTAGAAGGGGCTGGCAACCTCTAAATGAAAATGGGGAGCCACAAGGCAGGGTGAGTTACTGGATCACAAATGTGTGTGGCATTCATGCCTCTCTTGACCCCTTATTACCCAGGAAAATGAATGTTGGAGTAGAGCATGGAAGATGGAGAGCATTGGGTTTTAAATTCTGAAATCCCTGTTTGTACTGATCCAAATTCCATTTCCATGGAAACTGGAAGTTTAGTACTCTCGCTTGTCAACTTCAGCTTCTAGCTGGCTTTGGGGAGACTGAAATTGTTCACTTACACTAAACCTTCCAGAACTGAGAGTCATGTCAGGATATTAGCACCACATATTTTGTGGAGACTGGGAAATCATAACTATAATTACTTCATGCATTTATTTTCTGAGAGATGCTTAACTTCAGCTGCTTACAGATCAGAAATCTGAATGCTCAGAGCCTGTGCCTTGTTATCTAATTGAGGAATTGTCATGTGCATAATGTGTAAGATCATAGTTTCTGGTGGGGATGGTTTCTTCATTGCTGGTTTGGTTTTGCAGGTGCTGAAGCAAGCCCAATTTCTTTAATTAGCTGACTGCAGTAGTGCAGGTGTCCTCCCTTGCTGTGCACGCATCATCTGCAGCAACAACTTTACCCCTAAAGACATCATCAATCCACACTCTTTAACGACCCTGAGGCTCATCATGAAGATTTTCTGAGTTCTGGTGCTGCCCTTGCCAGCAAAACAGCTGCCAGGTCAAATCTGCCTGGAGCTTGTGCTGACAGAAGGGCTGTGCCAGGCCTGGGGGGGAAGCAGGGGGAGGCTGAACTTTTTGGGGAGAGCCGTGAAGGAGCTGGTGGCTCTTCCCACCTCTGCATGGAGTGGAATTGGTGAGATTGTGGAGACTCTAACAAATGTACCACTGTGTTGTGGAGCCGAGAGCAGAAACCTGCGCTCCTTTGGTCAGTCAGTAAGTGTGGGAAGGTAACTTTTCTGCTCTTGAAGCTTGGCTGGTGAAGTGAATCTCTTTCTAATGATTTAGACATATTTTTATCAGTGTTCCACTTTCACTTAGCTTCTTTGGAAGCGTTGTAATCATTGAAACTGCTGTTTGAAAGCAAGTGTTCTTTATGGACTGGCATTTCTGTATTTCTGTATCTTTGATATGCAAAAACGTGTCACAGTAACAGTGTATTGAGTGTGAGGGGAAGCAGCATTATGTTAGAGACTTGTAACCTGATTTTTTTTCACTTTTTTCTTGGTGTAGAATAGTAGTGTAAAAGTAGTGTAGTAGTGCCTTTGTGGGCTATTAACTCTATATGTTTGGGTGCCAATCCTGCATGTAGCTTCAACAGAAACAGATGCCAGTTCAGCTTTCAACAGGTACATTAAACTTCAAATTCTCTTCTATTAAAATATTCAGCTGTCAGGGCAGGTGACCTTCTTCCCCGTGGGTGGCATATTCCGTGAGCACAACTGGCTGTCCTGGGTGTGCTTGAAAAACAACATTGAAGGAGAGAGCTCCCACCACTTCTTTTGTGCAGTAATAAGGCAGTTTGAAAGAACATAATATCTTTTTAATAGGTAAACAGGACTACTTTTAAAATAATTTTTTTTTTTAATTAAACTTTGAGCTTTGTAAATAAGTTACAGCAAGGTGCCATTTTGATTTCAAAAAATGAGTGACGTGGTTCTGAAGCAGCTCCTGAGATCTTGGAAGAGATTGTCTTCCAAATACTTAAAGGAAAAAATTGTTTACAATTAAGACCTTAGTGTAATTTTGTGCATTTTAAGGTTTCTTTTATCTGGCAGAAGTATCGGTTTGATCATTAGTGTATTTTTTTCTCTAAAGATCACGAAGTCAGAAAGATTAGTATCAGGAGTGAAAAGGGAGGATCATTTGATTGGCACATACTCTTCTGTCATGAGCTGGAATTTTCTGGAGATCCATCTTCCTGTCTGGATTTTGTTAATTCCAGGTGCTTTTCTAGGTGCAGTATGTCAGGCTTGTTTAAGGGAAGGAATGTGCAGCATCACAGACCTGATGGCCTTGCCTGTCTTCATGTAGAAGGTTCCAGGTTCATTCTAAAATATGGGCAGCTCTTTCCTGCTGTGATGGCTGGAATTTGATTGGAATTTGCCAGTATAAACCAGGAGCTGGGAGAAAAAGAGACATGGATTTTTCTTACAGCACAGATACAGGTTTATGAGAGAAACAGGCAGAAATTAGCATAATCAAATAATTCTGCTGCTACCTGTAAAGCCAAGAAATCTTCGTTGTTTGTATTAAGAAATTTGCCTTGTGCTTGAAAGGTGTTGCCATAATGATAATTTGGCAATGGCTTCTGTTCTCTGTTCCAGCAATCAGTAAATCTAAAAGCTAAAGACAAGTTTTAAACAGGTACATGTGCAAGGTAATAAACCTTTACTTAGGGAAAACATTCCCCAACTACCTGCAGCTAAATGCAGGAACATCGAGTAATCCAATGGAGCTTCTAATCTTCTTTAAAATGTTACTTGAGGAGGTGCTTTAACATGCAGAAATCCTTTTGTTGTGCTGGTGTTTCTGATCATGTACATGAATTTAAATGGAGAAATATGAAAACCTGAATTAAACTTTAGCACAGCTTCTCTTTCTGTGTCATGGGTGTTATTTAAAGGATCAACACAGTTTACCTGTGTGCCCAGCTGGGAAATTATTCAGCTGCTTGTTTCATGCCTGGTGCTCAGTTCTGTAATGACTTGACATCTCAACACTTATATAGGTCATAGATTTAAAGAAAAAAAAAATTTAAAAATCAGTAATAGTGGAAAAGATGAGTATTAGTGCATGAAAGCCTTGTGTGACGGAAGTGTGTCATAACTGACTGACTCAAAATCCTGTGAGGTTTCATTCTTTTCACGAGTGGGAGTTATCTTATGTTGTTCTCATGAAAATGGTTTTCTGTTCATGCTGTTTAATGCAGTTTGAGCATAACAGATTATATTTACCAGGGATTTTGTTACCTAGGCTCTCTTCAGTGTATGTAGAAAGCCAAGATGCAGGTAAACAACTTCAGAAATACAGAAATGCTGAACTCTTGTCAACCTTCATGTAATATGTGTAGATAGTAGACATAAAAATAATCACATATAAACAATAAATAACAAAATCTGTTTTCTGGTGCTATTAGTAAGTTGCTGACAGCTGCAAGGAGCTCCTTCTCCCACCCAGAATTTTAGAGCTGAGATTCTCATTCACGTCATTCTTGGATGCAGTTTGCTCACCCAATAGTCACTCTCCTTACATTATACTCCTTATTTTTAGAAGGCTCAAGGAGTTATGTTGTAATTTAATTACTGTAAAGAGTGTTCTGATCTATTATCTAGCACACACTCAGTCCTGGTCAAGAGGCTTTTAATGGCATTTAAAAATAACCTCATTAGTTCTCAGAATGTATATATGTTTTCCCCAGAATCGTTGTTTAGGGATGGAAAAAACCATCAGCATGTGATAGCCTTGTGTTGTAACACAGCTGAGGGAAAGGGGACGCACTCAGGCTGCTCTGGGTCACAGACCTTTGGCCACTCCACCCATGAAGCAGGTATTGCCTTATACCTGACTGTAACTAATTTTACTTTGTGTGAGGGCTTCATGTACTGTGCTGTGAGCAAAAGCAGACAAAACCACCTTTCTCGTGCCTCTCTTAACCCCGTGGGGATGCTGGTGGTGACAGATCTGCAGTTACATCACTTCCAGAAGAAGATGGTGACTTCTGACTCTTGACTTGGAGGAGATGAAGAGCTCCCCTTGATGATGACAGTAACACCTTGGGTTAAAAAAATGGGTTTGCCTTGTGACTTAGCTCTAAATCTTATATTTCTAGGGATTATGTAGACCATAAACCATGCTATAAAAATAGCTTTTGGCCTTTCAACTAATATGCATAAGAAGTCAATTCTGAAGTCCTTAGAATAGTAATTATGGTTGGTTTATGAGCATATGTCTTAAACTGATGGATTTCCCCTGCACCCCTTTATGACAGTGTACACTGTGCATAGTTCCAGGTTTATTTTAGGCAGTATGTATTTAATTAATGTGGTTGGCTGAACAGAATCAGCCTCTGTGCTCCAAATGATAATTCATTTGGAGTCTAAACAGCTATTTGAGATATTGTGTCCTACTTTGATTTTAACATGAAACATTCTCAGAGCTTAACAGTGGTGTCAAGCCATTGCTTAGTCTGTTCTTTTCCTTCATACGTTATATAAAAATGGGATTTTTCCCTTCTGTAACTGCATTGTAACTTGCCTTTTGGGGTGTTTGCTATCTGCTTTCACACGGTGCAGCCATGCTGGTTCTGTACTTGGAGATGCCTCTGTTGTAGCACTGAACTGGATTGCACATGGGTTACTTCTCCCTGCTGCAAATGGAGATAAGAGATTGGATCTTCCCCTTCCTACAGCAACAACAGCTAACATAGGCTGAATGATGGGGAATGGATTTTAGGAAGGAATTGTTCCCTGTGAGGGTGGGGAGGCCCTGGCCCAGGTTTTCCAGAGAAGCTGTGGCTGCCCCATCCCTGGCAGTGTCCAAGGCCAGGCTGGACGGAGCTCTGAGCAACCTGGTCTGGGAGAATGAGTTGGAAAAAGATGATTTTTGGGGTCCATTCCAACCCAAACCACTCTAATTCCTTGATGCAGTGTACCACAGGCACTCCACTCATGTTTTGGAGGTTTTCAGGTTGGTTTTGGGTGAGGCTGTTCATAGCTGTGCATTATTGCTGTGACTTTAGAGCACCACCTGTTCTGCTTTACGCTTATGAGGAACTTTCTGAACTCGCTATTCAGTCTAATTTTTGCTTCTTTTTGGGATAAAAAAAATGCACACGAGAGATTTATCTTCCAAATACACAGCTTTGTTTTGATGAATGAACTTCCAGTTCTAAATAGTGCAATGAAAGCAATTATTTGCATGGGGAAAAGATGATTTGGGTGTGTTTTACCCTTCAGGTTTCCCAGTGGGGCTTCCATCTACACATCAGACTTCATCTCTGGCAAAGCTGCTGCTGTGGGCAAGGGCTTTTCTAGGACATAAGGTGCTGCAATATTAAATATTATTACATTTAAATTATATTTTTGTTTCAGCTTTGCAGTAATGTCCAATGTACGAGGCACTCTTACAGTCAAGTGACAGGAGTCTTGCCTTTACTGCATTAGTCAAGTAATGTAAACCAATTTCACTTAATGTTGGGTAGGAAGCAAGCTTGAAATGGAATAACTTTTAGGTTGGATTGCTACCAGCTTGCTACACTGGCAGAAATGAAATAATTATTTGTCTGTTAATGGCAAACTGTCAAGAAAATGCTGATTCTGATTTTAAGGCATTTCCAAAACTTATTTATTAAGAATTGCATAACAGCATATTGAGATATTAACACTGCAGCTTTGGAGGCTTCACTCTAAAAACTGATTTTTAATTTTTTTTTTTAAAATTGCGTTTCCAAGAATGAAACATAAAGAATATGGGGTTTGTGTTATATGGTAGGGGTTTTTTATTGTGAATATGATAGCTTGGTGAAATATCTTACCTGTGTGTACTCTTTTTTTGTTATAATGAGTTCTTTTGGAGGTGACTGAACCAATGTTTTTGCCCTATCTTATTTCCATCTTAAAAGTATTTTGTGTTGCAAAGAAGTAATTTCATGGTGATGCCAGGTCACTTTTAATAAAATCTAGTAATTGTTCTCATATGGGGTATTATGTCCTATTCAGAGTATGTGCTTTTCTACATCAAATGAATCTCAAGGGCAAGAAGGACAAAAATGACTGGAATAAATAGTAGAGAAATAAGATTTCTATTTTCAAATAATAAAAAAAAAAGGAATGTCCTTTCTAAAATGTAACTGAGAAGAATGAACAATAAGAGTGTCTGGTTGTATTAAGGTTGGTGAAATTTGATAATTTTTTCCTCTGCTACACATCAAATATAGATAACTCTTGTTACTCCTAATCCTCATCACTGTTGGACATGGCTTTAAAAAATTTAGCTCCCTCTTCTGAAGATCTGGGCTAATTAAACTTTCATTCATCTTCTGAAACAAAAACGTAATGTTTCGCTCTGCTCTTGCCTTCTGTGGAGACAGTACCACGAGCATGAGTGCATGCAGAGCCTGCAGGGAGGGTGGCACTCCTGGGCTGTCCTGATGAACACCTGGGTTTCCAAAGCCTCTCTCCATCGGGTGGGAAATTGTTCCAGGTTGTGTAATGCTTTTTGTGTCTTGCTGAACTCCTGCTCTGGCCATCAGTGGCTCTCCCGTTTTCCTGGTGAGTGAATGCCTGAAGAACAGAGTTTCTGCCCTCTGCAAGTACCACCAGCACAGTGGGGTGAGGAGATCTTAATTCCTGAAGCAGCACGCTCTGCACGTGCTGTGTCAAATCTTGTTAAGGTTTGGTTCATGGTGCAGCTGTGTTCAGGATTTTTTTTGTGCGTGTGGGTCAGCTATTAGATTTTTCTATCAGTTCTAGCAGGCTGTTACTTGTGGTCAGGCAAGGCTTGCTCCTGAAAATGCTGATAAGAGGCTGAGATAAGCAGTGAGTGAGTCATGTATGATTCCTGTGTAGCACAGCAGTGAAAGTCTTGCTTTGTTTCTTGTTGGTTTTTCCCCTCACTTCTGAATGCCTCCCGTGAATGTTTGAAAAATCTGATGGAATGCTTTGCCAACATTTTTGTAGTCCTATTGCCAGAATTACTAGCTTTCCTGTGATAATCATGTACATACAGAAATACTTTAAAACTGCTTAGCTGGCCTCTACAGCTCTTCTTTTCCTTGGTGCCTCGCAGACCTGGACTAACACAAAGAACAAGGAGCTACAGTGTTCCTGAAAGAAATTTGGCAAAGGAAAGTAGTACTAACCTAAAACTCTTTGATTTTTGGGAGCAAAATAGGTGGTTTTGGTTACAAGTTAGAAATGCTTCTGCCCAGCAGTGTTACTTCACTGCTCTGTGTTTTCCTTAGCACAGGCATCCACAGGGAAAGTCAAGATTAGGCCCCTGTAACCAGTTTGTAGAACATTTTTTTGTTTATAGAACTCCAGAAATCACCTAATCAGCAGTAGTTTCTGTTAAACTCTGGTACTGGAAATACAGAGAGGTCTCAACACAGGGGGTTGGTGCTGTGGCAGAGAACCACCTTTCATTCTACAGTATAGAATTATTTAGCTGTAATCGATCAGGTGAAAAATGAATTATTTTTTGTGCTTCTGTCAGCAAAGAATTCTCAATCACTGCAGCTGAGTTTAATATTGTGTGCAACTGGTGTATTATGTTATAAAGAGAGCTGTAGGTTGATACTTTTTTATGTAGCTGAATAAAATTTTCATTGCTATAGATGTCTCTTCCAGCTGAAGAGATTGCCTGAACTCGGACATTGTCCAGTGATTATAAACAGCCATGTCTAGTAAAAATGTTTGAATGTTGCTTTTAACTCAAAAAATTAAGATGTTGTTAATGTACTGAGAAGTGGCCCATTTTCTCACCATGAAGTGGGATTTTCACTTAATATTTGCCTAATCTTAGAAACTATGTAAACGTCCTTTAAAGCTTAGGATAGTTTTAATGCATAGCCATGCTAAGTCAACTGAGTTGGTGTGTTCTTAACTTAATACTTAAGGATTAATATTAATAACTGAGTGTTCTTTGTTTTTTTGTTTTTTTTTTTTTTCCCACAAAGCGTTAATTTAAAGAGTAAGCTGTGTGTAGATTGCACTTGATGGTGTAGCAAGAAAGCACACAATGGAAGGAAAACAAATGCAGACCTTCTGGGGATTTGTTTCTGCCCAGTGGAATTTTAGGTGCCTATATGGCATTTCCATAAGGAAATATTTGCCTACTTAAAGGCATCACTGAGGCACTTCGGGGTAATTACTGGTTTGTGCTGGTTTCTTTGGAAGTGGAATTGTCTTGTGTCCTTGTGGGAATTAGCAAAGGGATGAATGAACCAGGCAAATTCATGGTCTGTATGTGTCTTGAGTAAACAGGGAAAGCTTAGTGTGGATTTTCTTGTTCAGCTCCCAGCTACCCTATCATGGGCTAAGTACTCCCAAGACCTGAGCTTTTTGTTCAGGTGGTTTCATCACTTGGCATCTTCTGAGCCTAAGTGGTATGAAACAGAAAGGAGAAAAACAGATGTTTTCCTTAAGTAATTTCAGAGAGGTAGTGCTGTCCTGCAGGTTTATGATGGAGTTTGGTCACTATGCAAGTCTTGTGCTCACAGTTTGGTTGTTTCTGTGTCTTGGCTGTCTGGTGGTGTTGTGTACCCACCTGCTGTTTGGATGAAGTAGCAAGAGAGTATTTTTAAATGAGTTGGCATTAGACTTTGTATAGAAACAAGCTGTGCATCTCTCATCCTCCAAAAGCCTTTTAACATTGTTAGTCTTTGTCATTTTCAAAGAAGGTTAAACATCCTCTTCAGCCTCTTTTGTCTGTTACATTTGCAGTTTCAAAAGCTGATTCATTGATTGTGAGTGTTAGTTTCAGATGATATTTACACTTTGCTATTGACTGTTTTGTAAGTTCCATGTGTAGGTGGATTCCATTTGCCCCCAGGGAAGAAGCTATCCTAACTAAGGCTTTAATTAGCTGTTTCTTGGTTTTCATTGAAATTCTGGAAATCGAAAGTGTGAGAGCTCATCAGAATTGGTGCAATTTGAATGGGATCTGAGTCAGTGTTAACTAAAATCATCTTCAAATCCCAGCACAGGAAGGACAGGGAGCTGCTGCAGCCAGTCCAGAGCAGGGACACCAAGGGGATCAGAGGGATGGAGCAGCTCTGCTGGGAGGAAAGGCTGAGGGAATTGGGATTGTTCAGCCTGGAGAAGAGAAGGCTTTGGAGTGACCTCATTGTGGCCTTGCAGTGCCTGAAGGGAGCCCTCAGGAAAGATGGAGAGAGACTCTTGACAAGGGCCTGGAGTGACAGGACAAGGGGGAATGGCTTCAGACTGACAGAGAGGAGGGTTAGATTGGATATCAGGAAGAAATTGTTCCCTGTGAGGGTGGGGAGGCCCTGGCACAGGTTTCCCAGAGAAGCTGCGGCTGCCCCATCCCTTGCAGTGTCCAAGGCCAGGTTGGATGGGGCTCTGGGATAGTGGAAGGTGTCCCTGCCCATGGCAGGAGGTTGGGATTGGATGATCTTTAGGGTCCTTTCCAACCTAGACCATTCTGTGATACTGTGAATTAGGTTTGTAATGCCTTGTAAAAATGTTTGCAGTTTTGCAAACAACAAGGTTTGGGGAGGAGGGGAATTTATAAAATTGTGTCTAGATTTAATTGAAATAAGAGCTTTGATAAAAGCACATGGAAAATGGCTAGGTCAAAAGAACCAGACTAAATTGTTGTGTATCAGCAGACCAGGACAGCCTGTTTTTTGGCCACTTGGCTTCAGGTCTCCCTTGACTGAGCAGGACTCTGAAAGGTATCAGTACATCTTTACAACATGTTGGTCTTGTGTGTTTGCAGCTCTTTGGCTTTGAACTGCAGAAATTTGGACCTCCCACATGTTGGAACAGTGCATGGGCCCTTTTCAAAGGGAATTTGGGGGGTTTGCTGGCCAGTGCTCTAAATCAAGAGAGAGACAGTTCCACAAAGTCTGAAAACAGCGTAACAGACACAATGGGCTTTATTACTGCTTTTCTCTATCTTGATTCTTTTCCTGTTTGTTCTGCTAATGGTAGCAGGATCTCAATCCTCCTTTTGAACTCTGAAGAAATCTTTCCATTTCCTCTGGCTTATGTTGAGCACTTAATTTTAGGTAATGAGTCTGATGGTTCCCTACCAAAACCAACCAAACAAAAAAAGTAAATAAGTAACTGGTTGTTCAGCTGTAAGGAAAGGTCTTTGAATAAAAGTGTTGACTTCTGCCTTGGCCTGACTCTGGGGTTAATGTGAGGACTTCATCAGTCAGTTAGGAAAATTAAAAAAAAAAGGATTTCCTGCTTTGAAGATCATGTGAAGAAAAAGCTTTGGGGATATGAAGCTTTTCTCTCTTTCTGCTGTTCCAGTGCTTGGAGAGTCTGGTTGTCATAGAATCACAGAGTGGTTTGGGTTGGAAGGGACCTTAAAGTTGATCATGTTCCAAATCCCCTGCCATAGGCAGGGTTGCCACTAAGCTTTATTACATTTATTTTCACTTTGGTATACAACATATTTTTTAACCAACCCATTATCTTCTTTGTTGTGACAAACCTTTTTGTGGTTACTTTCCTTTTTTTATTTGACCTAGGAGACTTGAGCAGTTATCTATAAAAGTAGCTTTTCTTTGTCTCCTATCCCATACCTTGCATCTCACCCCCAAAAATGTACCTTTTTCAGAGAATTCAAGTACTGACTGGTAGGGGTCATGTTTGTATAAGAAAACTAGGTTTTAATGTTTACATTAAATTTAATTATTTACATTTAGCAACCACAGTGGTTTGAGATGTGAGGAGGTGGATTTAATAGTGACAGCACCAGCCTGTGCCATAAGCTGAACTGTAGAACTGGACAGTGAAGTGTTGTTTTTTCATGATTATTAGTGACCTTTTAAGTGCTGTGTTGCCAATGACAAAAATTAAGTTTTGTAGTAGACGAAGCAAGAACTTGCTATTTAACTTTATACTGTCAAATAAATAAATAAATTTCAAAGACTTTAATGGCATAAATTGCATTTCCTGGTAGCTGGTGTGTAGCTGGCCCTCATATCTCCCAGGTGCTAATTAACTACCAGTAAGTGTCCAACTAGAGATTGTAATTAGTCCTGAAGCTGCTGTGCCTTGATCACTTTCTGCAGGGTTTCTCCTAAGTTAGTCTCAAGAGAGACAAATGCTGTGGCTTTACTTCCTGTTGTTTGGGAAGGAGGCAGTGGATTGCAATAGAGAAATTAACTTTTCTCTCTCTCACATTTGCCTTACGCTTGCACCAGTGCAAGGTCCAAGTGTACTCAGAATTTTTTGCACAGAGGGTTGATTAAATTTCCTTGGACAGAGTGCAGTAAATCCAGCAAAAATCAGCTCCGTGTTTGTCTTCCATTGACTCACGGGTAATTGCAAGGAAAGAAAAAGGAAGTTTGGCATCTCTTGACTACATAATGAAGTGAGAGATTAAAGCTCCACATGAAAAGAAATCTGTGATTATATAATAGCAGTAGCTGCTCTAAGATGTTTATTTCTTTGGTTAGTAACTAAGAAATGGTGTATTATAATCCCAATAATATTTCCTCACATTGAAAGGGAGGGGAACACGATGGCACAGGACTGGGATGTTGGATGAAGGACTGATGGAGGGTACTCATCTTCCCCAAGGACAAATACTTGTGGAGGAAGCTGGAAATCTGCAAGCTTTCAGGCCTGGCTTTGCTCTCTGCAGGTGCCATCTGTGGCTGTTTTTTACAGCCATGAAACACATAACAGCTGCACACTTCAGTATTTTACCTCTTATTAGCCAGTGTGTGCTTTCAGTTAAAGACATTTGAAGTTCATTAGATGGAAGCTATTTGCAGACACAAGTTACCTGGAAGAAATTACTGCTTAACAAACTTACTGTAGTATTCTTATATTGAAATTGAGTTACTTTGAGGATGTTTCAACTTATACAAGAAAACTACATGTTGTTGTCCACTTTTCCATTTTCCACATACTGCAGTGAAGTTTTTTTCAAGACATCATCTCAAATAAAGATTTCTTAATGTATTGATGATAATATGAAGTCTCTTTGGCCCTTGAGCACTTTAACTTTGCCTTGTGTACAAAGGCAGAACCAAGAGGGGGGCTTTGGATGGCTCTTGTGGTTGAAAGTGGTTTTTCTTGGTGATGTCCTTTCCTTGTGGATGAACACTGACATGGCCAGGGAGGAATTCACGGGCTCCTTTTATCATCTCAGCAGTGTAGTTTCATTGGCTCGTGCATATTGCTGGACTCTTTGTGAGCTTCTGGGTCTTACAAAAGTGGATTTGATCCCTGGACCAGTTCATTCAGAACTGAGGGATGCTATGTGGGCCAGGCAGGGAGAATGGTACAGTTCAGAATTCTGCTTTCGAGTGTCAGTGGAGCTGTGTGCTGTGGAAATGGGAAGAAGATGTGTTTGTGGAATCAAATGGAAGGCTGCAGTAGTGCATGGCCTGCAAGGTGGCAGTCTCAAAAGAGAACGCTGCAGGCCTTTGGAACAGGGGCTGGATTTCTCTGTCACCTGCCAGGTTTTGCTGCTGCTGAGAGCACTGTCTTACGTGCTTTGCTTTGTCCTGTGCAATTCTAAGAAGTCTGGAATCAGGGGGTTATTAGCAGTGACTTACGACTCCTTGCCAAGAAAAGGGTAATTGAAGTTAACCTTTAAACCCTGTGGAAAATCACTGGTTTGGGTGAGAGCTGTCTTGCATTGAAAGGGTTATTTGGAAATGAAGAGCGATGTTGAGTGTTCTGCTGATGTTACAGACGAAACTGACTTGACACTGGATATTTTTGCTAGCTTGGGTTAATCCTAAATGGAACCAATTTGAATTTACAAATCATCTGCAGTGACTGTTTGATCCTGATATCTTAATTATTTTATGTTCCTGATGTGGGCTCTGCAAACTAATCTACCTCAGTGCTTATACAAAACCAGGCTAAATCATCACACAAAGGGATGCTGTGTAAACAACCCAGGGAAGCAAAGATAGCAGCAGTCTTTCATTATTTTCAAAAATAGAACAGGCTCTCAAGAATTGCCTATAAATTGATATGATGTGGAAATGGGAATTGTCTGGCAGTGCCTAGAAAGTGGAGCAGTGTTTACTCAAGAATTGTAATATCGACTGTAATTGAACTGGAGGTGCTGTGGGGTTCTGGCTGCACTGCAGTCACGAGCTGCATGGGGAGCCACTGCTTTGCCACCAGTGTAGTCGTTCTGCTGGCAGGGACACCTGCTCAGTGGTAAAGGAATCATAAAATCCTTGAATAGCTTGGGTTGGAAGGGACTTGAAAGCTCATCCCATTCCAGCCCTCTGCCATGGGCAGGGACACCTTCCACTATCCCAGGTTGCTCAGAGCCCCATCCAACCTGGCCTTGGACACTGCCAGGGACTGGGGCAGCCACAGCTTCTCTGGGAAGGGAGATTTGGGTTTATTTTTTATTAGTTCTACATAGTTTTAACTACACAAATGGAAATAAACCAGAATGTTACTCCCATTATTTTTTTTCAGTTACTCTCAAGTAGACTTATCCTTAAGGAAAGAAATGAAAGCAAATGCCACATCATTTTACTTCTATATTTATGTTTCACCCCTTCTATGTTGCCTAAATACCTGGATGACTTGCCCAACTGTACTTTTTCAGAGATGTGCATGGTTAATGACATACATGTTTTAACTTGAATTGTTCCTTTAAAATGCCTTCATGTAGTTCTAACCACTAGGATTAATAACAGGAGCTAACCTCCAACCCAAGCAGGTCAGTGGGTATGTGAATGCACAGGCTAAATGCTAATCCTGATTTCTGCTAAATGCTGCTTGACTGTATTACTCAGTCTCTTGCTCTTTTTCTTTAAATATGCTTTCTCATACATGCTTTTCTGAGAACCAGTGCAAAATACTTAGTCATAGGTAGGCATGGCAAGACTTTGCTGTGTTTGAAGAATTAGTAGTCAAGTGTGAAATTGTGCAGGTAAGTCAGGAATGTGAAGTGAGGGAGCTGCTCTCTTTAAATCTACAGAGCAGACCTGGGTTGACTGTGAGTGCAAAAGAAGAAATTTTCAACAACAAAGCAAGTTCTTGCCATGACTTTCTCTGTCGTTCTGTTGGATAATTACCTTGTGAAGTGAGCCTGACTGCGTGGAACCACAGCCGTGTGGCCAGGGTGGGGTTCTGGGAGGGAATCCTCTGGTCAGCATCTTGTTGGAACCATCACGCTTCCAGGACTGCTGAAGGAAGCAGAGGGAAGCATTCCTCCTGTCAGTGAGTGTGACACCTCAGTGCCTCCTGTGTTGAAAAAACAAAGTCTTCTTGCTGACAAGGAGAAGAGAAGCTCCTGGTCTCTGTGCAATTGCCCTGGTGTTTTCCAAGCGCAGTCGTGGGGAAGAGGGAGTAGAGTAGGATATGCAGGTGAGTCTGTGGGTGAGCTGTTCTCTGATGGTTCTCTGCTGTATCAGCACCCCCTTTTCATCCTGGAGCAATGGTTCCATGGGCTTTAATCACAGGGGTTGCAAAATAAAGTGTTAGTTTGGAGGAAGAGAAAGTAATGTGCTCTACCTGTGGGTATTCTGCTCTGATGTCCTCTGAGCTCATGTGCCGGGGCTCTCTTGGCTGTGTCGTGTAAACAAAAAGAAAATAAATTACTTCAAGTGTTTTTCTTCTTCTTTCTCTTTTCTCAACAATTGGAACTCTAAAGGCTTAGAAATGTATTAAATGAATTCAAGCCTCTTGTTCTTGGAAAGAAAATGCCCTTCACGTACTTGCAAGGAGAAAAATGACAGGCAGAACTCTGGAGATCTCAGTCAAGACTTTTCTTTTACATCAAGCTGCTTTATAATTTTAGTTTCACTCTTCTTGGTTTATGTGTCAACATGTTTTTTTGTAGCACTTGCTTTTCAACACCACAATAGATCTTAAAGAACTAGGATACATTGTTGGGAGCAAATAAGGAGTAGCTTAGGGTTGAATTTGAAGATAAGCAGATTTTTTTTCTCTTCCTGAGAAGAGCTAAATAGCAGTAACAAAGAAGCACCTTCTTTTCTGGGATGTAAATGGTATTGCTCCTGCTAGCAATGGGATTTAAAGGTGCAGTGAAGTCTGGGCTGGACAAGTTCTCTCAATTCTATTTGAGGTGTTGGGTTGCTCAGGGAAAAGAGGGAATACATTTTTTGGATCTTGTTGTGACTGGCCACCTTTGACAGTCAAGTGAGGACATGAACAAGTGACTGCAGTCAGTGAAGAAAGCTTGATGCTCTTTGTATTCTCCTTATAATGTGTCTTGCTTCCAGTTTGGATCAGCTTTGTCCCTGTAGGTAAGAGCAGTAGCCAAAGCAGGGTGATACAGACCCTGTTAATTTGGGACCAGGTGCTGTTTATCAATAGGGTCAGAAAGGGCATAAGAGTGAGCTGGCAGGAGAGAGAAGTGCCTTCTCCTCCCCACTGGTGTGCCCCTAAATTTTCTGTATTCTGTTTTCACACCTGATGTGAAGACACCATCTCGCACCTGCAGACCTTCATACCACAGGCTTGTAAACGAGACTCTGAGCCAGGATGCTGCCTGCACTGACTGACCTGTGACAGGCAAGCTCTCTTCTTCCTAGAAGCCAAACACCAATCCCAGGTTTAGTTTTACATAAGTTATTATACAGCTGCTGAAGGATGACTTCTGATTACCAGTGATGAGAAGATAATTGGGACCATCTGCCCCAGATGTGGTAAAAGGCCTCCCTAGCTGGCAGCACCTGATCCTCCTCACCACTCTGTCCAAAACAAACATACCTTTCATCACTACCTCAAGGCATCCACAAATCCATCTGTACTTTGGATATGATGTTGTATCTTACCAGCCTGTGGCCTCGAGGCTAATAATTCATTGTGGTGTATGCTCCAAGTGATATCTGCAGTCTTTCAGAATTGTCATTTCCTTGAACAGAAGCTAACATCTTATATCTCCCATTACCCACAAGAACTGACTGAAATGTTCTGACCTTGTTAAAATTACAGATGTGTCTCCTTGGAGATAATGACTCAAACTTTCTAAGCTATTCCTTCCATATTTTTTTGTCCTTTATGGCTGATTGTTACTTAATTAAACAAAGACAGAAAGGGATGTAATTTCAAAGATTTCCTGCTTTTAATCAAGAATGCTGCTTTCCTGTATTTAAAAAAACCCCAAACACCAACCCCTCCTGAAAAAACCCACTCCAAATTTTGAAAAGTGAACGTCATACCTTTTTTTAATGCTCATTCTCTGTAAGGTCTTTGTCAGTGTCATAAACTGCTTTGTGTTTCCTTAACTTCGTTTAAACACAGGGTTGCCTTGGTTCACATGAATTGAGGAACAGTTTTGATCATCCAGTAAGCTATAGACCACCTGTGAAGAAAATAAAACATGGTTTAAGGTAAAAAGATTTGTTACCATGCCAATCTTGTTTTCCTTCCATGTGAGTGTAAGGGTCACAGTTGCTTTAGAAATGTGTGACTGAAAGAGACCATCTGAGTCGGAAAGTAATTTCTTGTTCTTCCAAATCCTTCTCCTGCACTGCAGACTATTGACTAGTAAAAGTATAGTCAAAGACATTTTGGGAAAAGCCTCAGTGGGAACAGATCATCAAAACAGGCAGTTTGCATTTGCAGCAGTCCATCAAATGTATGTTTAGTTTGGTGAAAGAGCAAGCCTGGTTAGGTTTGGGTTTAATTTTCCTCTCTTCATTCAGAGGAGAGTGAGATCTTTCCACCTGCAGGAGAGGGAGTTTTCCATCTACCAGAGGCAGAAGTGTTGCTGCTCTCTGTGTTTCCTCCTTCCCACTGAGTTCCCTTCATGTGCAGTGTGTATTTCCTCCTGATCTGAGATGCACATTGTCACCAGCAGGATTTTACCAGTGTGGAGGTGCCAAAACAGGTGGATTGTGTAGCAGGTTGGTCATCTTGGTTCACCTTAAAAAGAAACCTGGCCTCTAGGGAAGTCTTTTTTTGTGGCATCTCTTAAAAGAAGCTTTTCCTTTGAGGTACTCTTGGCATTTGCATGTGTGCATCTCCTCAGAGCCTTGTTAAATAGACTTTTAATGCCTCTCTTATTTTACCTACTTCTGTTAATTATGTTTTCTTTGTGAGTTTTGTTATTTTGGTTTTTTGAGACAGTATGCCAGCGAACCTAGGCAGCAATTTATGCTGTATCCCTGCTAAGATTCAATCAGGCTGGACTCCTTTCTTGCTGGTTTGACTGACTTCTCTCTATTCCTGTATCTCTTTGCATTTTGCATTAGGATCTCCTTCTACAAGTACGAACTGGAATTGGGGCTGCAGTGTGAGAACAAAGGCCACTTTAGTATTTTCCTTGGGACTTTCATAAACTAAAATACATAAAACATCTCCATTAAAATGTCTGAATTGATGAAGGGAAGGGGGGGGAAAAGCGCCTTTTCCTCCAGCAGTGGCTTGATTAATGGATTTATTGTTTGTACAGATTTTGTCAGGAAGCCATATGGCTTGAGGAAAACAAAGAGGAAGTGGCTGATGTTGGGAATCTGATTTAATAGGGGTCCCTAAGGACAGAATGTGGCTCTTATCCTTACTCCTTCCCACTCAGTTTGCAGAGTGGTCTGAGAAGAGCTTTAGGGCTTCAATAGAGCTGCAGATAATGCAGCTCTGTTGGAGTGGAAGTGTTGGTCCCTGCTGCTGGATCAGCAGCACGGCCACTCCATTCTCAGGTCCAGAATCCACTATTCTTTTGGCTTTTGTGTCCTGGGGTAATTAACAAACAGCAGTAATTGAAATGTTTACTACTTGTGTATTGGCAGTTGATTGGTTTGCAGTAGATGAAGACAACTTTTAGCCTCTCAAAGCTCAGCTTTCATAGTTTGGGGTGAGATGATTCTCTGTTGTCTTCTCTATCTCTCCCTCCCCCAGCAAAATTCAAGCATCTGTGTCTCTGGATTAACTAATTCACCATCTGTATCCTAAAACCAGATTTATTTTCGTAATCTAACGTGTAAATCTAACATGGGGATGGGTAGGTAACTGGGGCTCAAGCACTGGTGATTTAACCTGATGTGGTGGGTTAGATGAATGTTCTGCATTTTCTATGACTGTTTGGCCCTACTTAGGACTATGTGGTGAATAAACCTGAGTAGAGAACTTAAAGCAATGTTATATAATGGAACTGCAATCAAATACATTAAGGAGATTTGACAAGTGTATCTTCCTTCCGTTAAATTACAGCTTCTCGGCTGAGAGCCATAAACTCACCAAAAACTGTTCTGTTCATTTCAGAACTAAAATAAAAGGCCCATGTGAACCATTAGTAAATATTAGTAGGTCTGCAGAGTGGAAAGCACAAAACATCACAAAAACATATTCTGGTAACCCAGGAATTTCATTAATATTGGTTTGTGAATGAAAGCTACATATTCAGTCAGTCGTGGTGAAGATGATTTGATATGTGCCTGAGACTTTTGGAGCTCCTGAATGTCCTGTTGTGGAGTTTTGGGCTATGATGAGAGAATCAATTACTCTTATAAGGCTTTGATCCTTCGTGTGCATGGTCTAGTATTTTACACACCTCCCATCTTTTCAGATCTTTAAGAGGTATTTGTTATTTTCTGAACTCTTATGATGTTCTTATGCTGGAGTTGGTACTTATTACATCTTTCCATCAGACAGATATTAGGAGACAAACATTTTGTCTGGACAAAATTCAGTGTCTGACAACAGTGGCAGAGGAGATGCTGAAATGCCAGTGGAAAGTTTTTCTGATTTAGAGCTGTTTTTCCATGCTACACTCTATAAAGTTCCCATGTAGAGTTACACATAATAGATAAGTTCCTTTAAAATATTATTCAGAAAATCTTTGGTCATGAAGGTTTAAAAATAACCACATCTCACATGTTCTCCTGGGCTGTGCCATAATATTAGGCAATATCTGTCAGTCTGTCCCAATGATGCTGTTAAACATTGTTGTAGTAAGCATCCCTTCCAAGCTCATTATTAGTCTTAATCAGCAGTTTGGGATTTGTTACCTTTTGCCCAGTTTGTTTGGCTATTTGTGCATGCATTGCTCGTGATTCACTGCTGCAAGGGAGTCAGGGTGTGCAGCTCCAGAGCACTTGGAGAGTTACACATCTGGAACAGCTCCAGTCTGAGGATTATTTTCCTTAAAAAGAAAATTGGGAAAGAAGATTATTTCACAATCTCCTATATTTACAGTTTAGCAGTGGTAGATGCTCGTGACTACCTAATACAGTGCTTAGGGTTTTTGGTTTTTTTCCTAATGTTCTGGAAAGCTGTTGAAATGTTGTTTACCACACTTAGTTATTTATAGCAGGAATATGTCACACCAGGTATAAGAAGCAGCAAATTAAGAGCAGTATTCCACGTTTCTTTTGAAATAACTTTTCAAAAATAAAATACTGCTTGTGTGTACCAGGCTGTTGTAGATCTATAGGTGCCAGGTGAATGCTGTGTTTTTCCAAAACATTAAAGGAAGGAGGGGGAATAGAACTTCATCCTCAAGAAGGTTGTTTTACTAATGTATAATAATATTTCTCTTTTTTCCTTCTAGGAACTGCTCTCATCAGCAGAGTGGACACTGATGCCTGGAGTAGCAGATTGTGCATAAGCAGACATCTCTGTCTTCATCTGTAGGTAAGAAGTTAGCACCAAATTCCTCCAAGTAAGAGTTTCCCTTCTCCCTTCTGAAAGTACTTGCATGTAAAGCATTCCAAAAACTCTAAAACTTAAAGAATCACAGAATGGCCTGGGTTGGAAAGGACCTTAAAGATCATCTTGTTCCAGCCCCCTGCCATGGGCAGGGACACCTTCCACTATCCCAGATAGTGGATGCTCAGAGCCCCATCCAGCCTGGCCGTGAACACTTCCAGGGATGGGGCAACTTCAAAAATTCATCAGTCCCCCTTTCTTCCTGAGATGAGAGATCTGAGCAAGACCCCAGTTGCCCTGCTCTGTGCAACACGTTTTCTCTAAGCAGTTGTGTTCTGGGCAGACCTGCCCTGGCCCTGCTGCTTCTCTCTCCTATGATGGTATGATCCCCATGGATGTGCACCTTCCTGCTGCACAAGAGGGAGGCCCACAGCACCTGTCGCTGCGGAGTGTGGAGTGAGAGGAGACTTCTGTCCTTGCCTCTTCTGCTTGTCAGACGATCCTGGGCAGCAGATCTTCACTTGAGAAAGAACTTCTTTACTAAAAGGCTTGTCAAGCACTGGAATGGGTTGCCCAGGGAGGAGGAGTCACCATCCTTGGAGGTGCTCAAGAAACGAGTCTGGTTTAGGTGACAAGGTGGTGTTTGGTCAAAGGTTGGACTCCATGACGTTGGAGGTCTTTTCCAACCGTAATGAATCTGTGATTTGCTGTAAGGAGTTGTCCCCAGCTTAGCCACTCAGACATTGCCAAAAGTCAAGAAAGGTTGTCAAGATGAGTAAGCAGTAGCAGGTAGTGTTTTTCCTGACAACGTGATGAATCCTTGATACAGGAAAAATACCAGAATTTAGACTAAAATATATACTATCAGATTATGCATAGTTTATTTTTCATATAGATTTGATTTTTTGAGTCCCCTGTTTTATGATGTAGGTAAGGTTGGTGAAGCAAGTGAGAAAAACTGAGAATGCAGCTTCTTCTCTGGCTTGTCACCGTTTACAGGCCTTGCTTAAAGCTGATTTGCCTTTTGTGCACACATCAGCTTTTCAGTGATAGACTTCCATACCAGTCACACCACCTTTTTCATTTCTGTGTGTATATTGCCATTCTACAACTCCTTCCATTGCAAATGCAGTATGTATGGCAGTATTCTGTTGATAACTGAAACAGCTGAGGGAGCAGTAGAGCTAAATAAATTAAAATGCTTCGTTCATTTTCCACAATGACAGCCATTCTGTGTATCATGTTCTGTGTATCAGATGTACAGACAAGGATAAAGGTACAACAGCTTTATCTCACTACAGGAATAGCTGAAGCAAAGCAGCATTGGATGGATACTTTCATTATCCTTAATATAGTGTACAGAACTAGTAGAAATATCAATGCACATATATAAAATGCACTCTGGTGAAGAGGAGCTTTGCTGAAGGGTGGTATGTGTGTAGATGCATCTGTCCATATGTACAGTATCCAAAATACTGTGTTGACTCGAGTCTGGCTTCAGACTTGCCTTAAGTTGCCTCATATTTGAGAGGTGTTTCGGGTTATTCATTAAAGCACTTTCAGCCCCACATTCTAGGCACCTTACGTGTCTCTTAAATGCACATCAGTGGATTGTTTCTAAAGCAAACATTTGCAGAGCGTTAATTGCTGCCTTCAACCAACAACATCTTCTTGCTAAAGGGGTGTGATGGTTTGGGTGGGGGGTGGTACCAGCCACGGGGACAGTTCTGCTGGCTAAACCAGCACACAGAGTTTAGGCAGACACTGGTCTCTTATTTTTCCTAGGTGACATGTAGCCAGAGGTCATATACATATGTATGTTAACCTGGAACTCCAGCAAGCTTCTGGAATGTAGTGGTGTTGAGCCAGGTTTTCTTCTGCCAAGTTAAAATATTTAAGAATTTGTTGTTGACTCTATTTTGAATAAATTCCTTTCAGTGGAGTGAGTTTGTGGCCAGCTGCCAGGTGAGTGCAGTGTCACTCCTTTATTTGTCACTTCGAAACAAGTCATGTGAGTTACTGTCTCTAAATGATTTTATTGTATGAGAGCAGAAGGTATTTGCCTGCTGGGAATTCATCAGGATGGTGCCTGCCCATCCTCACACGGGGAGACTTACTTATTTACCTTCGCTTGTTTTAAATAAACCAATTTGGTTTTTTGCCTTGAGCATCACTAATGTAATTTGTTGTTGTTGCGTGACTTTATTTTGCTGTCTGTTTTGGGGCACAAGATAGGGTCAGCTTGCAGTATGTGTTTTATTAAAACATTTTTTTTCCCCAGCTGAAATCATGGAGTAATAATAGATTTTTGTACTTAAAAAAAATCAATCCACTTTTATTCAGTGTTAATAAATATAATAAATAAAGTAATGAAGAAAAGGAACAGAACTTATTCACTCTGGCAGCACAAGTGGACATGAAATCAGAGGAGTAACTTTGAGAAATGCTTTTCTTTCACTACTTAAACTTTAAATATGAAAAGCAGACTAAAATAGACAACTTTTTCTTTGAAGTTCAGAGTAGGTCTAAAGACTCTTTAAATTTAATTAACTCACACAAAGTCTTAAATACAGTTGACAAAAATGTTGTTTTGAGAGCTGCTTCAGAAGCTTTCACTCAGAATGCTACTTCATGTTTTTCTGCATAATGATACTGCATTTTCTGGGATGTTTGATAAGCAACAAAACCAGACTTTGTTGGTGTGTGAGCACTGAGACTTAATTTGTATTCTCCAGCTGTTTTGTGGCCTGTGTTTGTCATGATTTAGATGTCTTTGACCTACCTGAGCTGAGCGGATACTTCTGCTGGCTGGGCTAAAAAACCTGTGTGCTCCCTTCCAGAACCATGGAAGCAGAGTGCAATTCCTTTTTCATCCCAGTGCCCCAGGTCATGAATCAGAAAATACTCCATTCATTGAGCTCATGATTTTCTGCCCCTTATCTTTGACTGGTATCTACTGAAAGGCATTAACAGGTGGGAGAAGTTCCTGGCTGCTCTCTGAGAGGATCTCTGGCTCAGGGAGAGTTTTGCTCTGACGTGCCTGCGAGTTCTGGTTGAGGTGAGGAATAATCTCAAGGGGAAAGTGCTGCCTCTCAGGTTCTCATTGCTTCTCCTGCCCGTCTCAGCTTTGCTGGGTGCACACCTTTCTCCTGCTGCCTGGCCATTGAGTCACTACAGGAAGAAAACAAGATTCCTTTGACAGTGGTATCGCTGGGATCCTTGAGTTTTGGTGCATTCTTTGCATTACAAGAGATACTTTTCATCTCTTGTCTCTCTTCCCTTCTCCAGAGCTGCACACTGCACAAAGTGCCTCTTGTTCCCTTGCTGTCTGTGTTGCACTTGTTCAGACTGGTGGGGTAGCAGAGCTGAAATTGAAGATACCGTGGCATGTGCATCCATTTCTTTCCTTTTCCTTACTTAGTCACATTTTTATTACGTGTAGCTTCTTGCTTTCTCATTTAAGGCTTCTTTTCATTCACTTTATTGTCTCATGTAAATCTGTCCTTACATAAAACTTGGATCTTATATCCACATCTGAATTGTTTCTTTGCATTTGGAGCAGCAGTACTTCAAGTATTTGAAATGCATTTCAACTTGAATACTTTGAACATATTTCTGAGGAAATACACTGGGCTGATGGTTGGGGAAAAAAAAAATTCTGCCAGTGGTTTTTCAGAGTTGGGATTCATCTTGTGCTTGCCAGCTGAGGGCAAACTGAAAATGGAATGTAAGTGGAGACAGGATGTCTGGAAAGGACAGAAATATTGATAATAAATGGCCGGAGGGGGGGTGGGGAGCGTGTGGAAATGCCACTTACATGAAGAGACAGTAGTCCCTGGCTTTTCTGCTTCAAAAAAATTTGATTCTTGAGACATGGGTTGCTGCATCCAAGCCCGGGGTGTTGTGGGCAAACCATCCCCTACTTTTTTTTTCCCATGAATTTATCAAGCTTTGTCAAGGTTTGCATCCTCTCACTTGCTGTAAAGCAGAGAAAAAACCGGGATCATGCAATTCCTATGGCCTCTAAAATGACTTAGTTTGGGTTTTATTAATTTATCGATCACTGGGGCATTCTGCAATATTCTAATCTTCATAGTAGCACAATGTGGAAGACCTCAGCTCATGGGTGTTTAATGATTCACTGTCATTAAACATTGGAGAGGAAAAATGTGCTTATTACCCAACTCAAAAGTTTTCCCATTTTATTTACTGCTGTGTAAACATCAAAATGTAGTTTCCCCAGTCTGCAACTGCAAAGATAGTATTGTTTTTTGCACTAATTACAATGCACATTAGTCATTTCTCTCTCTGGCAGGAAAGAAACTCAGCTTTTTTGAGGCATGTTGTTCTGATACAATCTCTTCTCTTTGTTCCATGTAGGTTTGGCAGTTCTGCAGACTGCTTCCTACAAAGGATAGTTGCACAATGTTTAAAATGAGAATTTCTGGGCTTTAAAGAAAGAAAGGTTTACATTTTGAATTGTCTTTGTTAAGGAAACATGCTTTTAGTATTTGGTATCTTAGAGTGAGGATGAAAAAATAACAGCTAAATGAAGTCAGATTCAAATGCATCTCATTTGTCAAATTGCAAAAATCTTACAAATACCTGCAAGTTAATATTCAGGTCATTCATAAGTAAGTAGGAAGAGAAATGTGAATGCCTGATTTACCTCACTCTGTAAGCCTGGCTTTGTACTTTTATAAATAATAATTTTATAAAAAATTACTTAAGATTTCTTTCATCTAACCTTTCCTAGCTCTGGGGAGACTTATGTAATTGGATTTGAATTTAAATATCATGTTTTGTATGTCAGGACTCACTAATGCTTTAAATTTTGCACAGTTTTAGGTGTTTATTTGCTTACTATCTTATGATTAGCACAAACTTTCTGTGGGCACTTCCCCTTGAGTTCTTTCCAGGATTTAGATTGCTTGCTAGGTAATTGTGCTTAATAAGCCATTCTGGCCTCCTGATGTTACCTGGTATTGTACACTTCCATAGCTGCATATCAATAAAGATTAGAAATCCCAGCAACCACATCTTATTTAAAAGAAAACTGACCAGGCTCTTTTTGTTAAGCTCTCTCACACAGTTCTAAATCCTTAACCCTGTCTATTGACTTATTTAGTGCTGCCAGTGGCTCTCCAGGCTGCACAGCCTCTCCTCTCTTTCTGTGCAGAAGAGGAATCCATAGAAACAGAATCCACAGATACTGGAGGTTTTTTAAGTAAGAAAGACCAGGGGAAACTAAAAATGTCCTAATCAGATCTCTTGTTTTTTGTTTGGTTTGTCGGTGTGGTTTTTTTTTTCTGCTTCCAAAGAGAAATGCAGGCTGCACTTTGTCCTTTATCAGCAGTGTGATGATAACCCAGAGAGTTCATCACAGCAATTCATGCACCAGTGCTGAGATGCTGTTTTGTTTAACTTGGGCTCTATGGCAGGAAGGCTTCAGGAAGAATTTTTTTGTGGAAAGGGTGGTCAGGTATTGGAAGGGGCTGCCCAGGGAGGCGGGGGAGTCACCATCTCTGGAGATGTTTAAGAAAAGCCTGGATGTGACACTTAGTTGACAAGGTGGTGATTGGTCAAAGGTTGGACTCAATGTGCTTGGAGATCTTTTCCAATGTTAATGATTCTGTGTTCTTCAGTACCAGTGTCTGGCATCCCAGGCATCTCATAAGTTCAGGAAAAATGGTGGAGATCCAGCATGATAGCAGAATGGTGATAAAATTCCTTCTGGGGGGATGAGCGTACTTCCAGAAGGTTTCGATTATATTGCCTGTCTTCTGGGTGCTTTGCAGGAGCCCTTTAAAGCAGAGCTGTGCTTGTCTTGGCCTCTCTGAAAGGCAGCAGAACCCCCAAACAGAAGGTGCACCCTGCCCAAGGTGTGGAGATGAGCAGAGTAAGCCCAATTAGCCCAAAAAAGCAGTTGGGTCACACCTGCTGACCCATTGTGTTTTTGTAGGTGCTCTGCAGAAGTGGGTTAAGGGACAGTGTGAAGGAGGATAAAGAGATTTAACCAGTAACTTGGTGGAGTTGCACTTCCATGTGTGTATCTGAGGTGACTCTGGCGAGTGAGCCATGAAGAGTTCACTGGGTAAAATGAGCAAGAAATAAATAAGAAAGGCAGAGATCCGTGGAAGGACTTCCTGAGTGAAAGTAAGTGGATCAAGTGAAGAAAGGGGACGGCTTCTATGCCCTACCTGCATTTGGCAAGTCTGCTGACTCCAGAAATCTGTCCTGACATCATCGTGCTGGGCAAATGGACACGATGGGGTTGCTGAGGGTGCAGTGAGGAGGAAGATGTAACCAGATGTCGCTGAGATGAAAGCCTGTGGCTGCATGGCCAGCAGTGAAAGTCTGTATCTCAGAAAGTGCAAAATGTAGACGCTGTCTGAAAATACAGAGGGAAATCAATTTGTGGAAAGTCGTGCTCGTTTAAAAATAGTTGCTACAGAGAAAGAAGGCAGGAGCAGGAAAATGAAAACTTTTCTTCCCCCTTGCCGTATTGAATTTGACCTAACATCCATTTTCCATTGGCATTGCCGGCTATGACTTCTGTTAATTGCTGTCAGTTTTTTGGCAGAGAAACATGTTTTTCCTGAAGAGTTCTTTGCTGGGTCTTTCTATGAATACCTGATCTTTAGAAGACTTACAAGGGGAAGTGTATTTATTATGATGTTCATTTCTGTACTTCTCGCTCCTCCCAGTGAGTTTCGGAGTTTAGGTGAGTTTTAGCCAAACTTACAGAGAATTAGTGGTTTAGCAAGTACAAAGTTTGTAACAGTTTCCCTAAAACTATCAGCTGAATAGAGAATCTAAACATCCTCATCTCCTGGAGTGGAATTTGGTGCCACATCCATTCTGTGCAGTGTGGCCAGTTGGCCAGAGTGGTGTAGGCTTACCTTGGAGCTGCCTGTGGCACTGCCACAGAACTGTGGGAAGTCAAACTGAAAACTGTGGGAATTTCAAACTGAGAGGGGGAAATTAGGTTAGATGTCTGGAAGAAATTGTTCCCTGTGAGGGTGGTGAGGCCCTGGCACAGGTTGCCCAGAGAAGCTGTGGCTGCCCCGTCCCTGGCAGTGTCCAAGGCCAGGTTGGATGGGGCTCTGAGCAAGCTGGGATAGTGGAAGGTGTCCCTGCCCATGGCAGGGGGATGGAAGGAGATGAACTTCAAGGTTCCTTTCAACCCAACCCATTCCATGGTTCCGTGAATTAAGTAATGCACTTTGAGTATTTCAGCCCATAAGCTATTACTGTGTGTTATGATTACCTCAGATTTTGCTCTAATAAAATTAGCCAAGCTCACAATTGTCAAGAGATGGGAAATACTTAAGTGATCCAGCTGAGTCCTGTAAATAGAGAATAGAAGAAGCAAAGAAGTTCTTTTGTGCCTGGGGAAATAGGAAGTAAGCACAGCCAAGTGTAAATTTTAGAAAGTGATGGGTTCCCCCCACTCATTTATCTGGCTTAACTGTTTAAAGACTCCTCGTAGTAATAAGTTCTGTTCTGCCTTGCAGACTTTTCTAGGTTGCCAGGAGATCAACTTGAAATTTCTTAGGTAATGTTTAATGAATAATGTAGCTGCTCACTGTGTAAAGCTTTGAGATTGTAATTTTTTGGAACAGTTATGTTGATTAAGTTGAAAATGCCTCACATCGTTTCTGTTTCAGAAATTGTGTTTTGTTATGGTGAGATTTTGGTAGTTGTGTCATACCATGGCTTTAAACCATGTGCTTAACTGACTTTTAAAACTTACGTTAATTCAAATTTAAATGGATTTGCAGGATGTATTTTATTTCCTTCATCCTTCCATGCAAACTTGGAAGTGGAGGAATGGGCTCATTTGTATGCAAGGTTCACCACAATATAGAGGAAGAAGGTTGTGTTTTGGTCCATATCTTTGGAAATGTTGACAAAATGTAATAAGTTTTTTTGTATGTTTGGTTTTTTTTTCCTGAAGTTTGCCCTCAGCTCACATTTGAGGTGCAGGTAGCACCTCTCTGACAGCTGAGACTCGGGGTGGCTGTAGCCAAATGACAAAGCAAATGCTGCATGTGGGCTTGACTGAAGTGTAAAGAACAGATTCAGTCCTACAAAACCAAGAGTTAATGCAGGTCTTGCCAGAAGGGAGCAGATGAGCTCATTGCCTCATTAGTGTTAATATTGGCAATTACGCACGAATGTCTCCAATCCCTGAGCTGGGTGTGAGTGTTTGTGGACAAGCCGTGAGGGGAGAGAGGAAAAGTTGAACAGGTGGAGCTGTGTCTTCCTTGGAACCGGTTTGGGGAATGACCTATTTTGTCTTCTTTGAAGCCAGGACATCTCGAGGTCTAAGGCAACTTTGAAGTAAGGTGTGTGTATTGTAGCTTCCATATAAATACTTCCCCTGCAATGAACCAGCTTGCTTATTTCTCTGCTCTTTGTTTTCTTTCACTCCCACACACTACTTAGACCATATTAGAGATGTATAGATGTGACTTCCACTTAATGCTGCTGTTTATTAATGAAGTGGTGTGTAATAAAGCTGTTTTCTCAAATACACTGTATATTTGCTACTAATGAGGAACAAATACTTACATGGTTTTGGAAGACGTTACAGTGCAGTAAATGTCTGCCTGTTGACTGAGATGATGAATCAGAAGATGTTTATTTTAATGCACATGTCTTTTTTTGAGCTGTTTGTCACAGCATTTATATGCAGTGCAGGCTCCTTGACTAACATATCTGGAAAAGGATATTCCTCTGCCACAGAATAAATCCATGCCAGCTGCTGTCTGAACCTCCACTGTGCTGCCACCAGCTATCCTGCTGGAGCCAGTCCAGAGCAGGGACACGAGGGGGATCAGAGGGATGGAGCAGCTCTGCTGGGAGGAAAGGCTGAGGGAATTGGGATTGTTCAGCCTGGAGAAGAGAAGGCTTTGGGGTGACCTCATTGTGGCCTTGCAGTGCCTGAAGGGAGCCCACAGGAAAGATGGAGAGAGACTCTTGACAAGGGCCTGGAGTGACAGGACAAGGGGAATGGCTTCAGACTGACAGAGAGGAGGTTTAGATTGGGTATGAGGAAGAAATTGTTCCCTGTGAGGGTGGTGAGGCCCTGGCACAGNCCAGCCCTTCCTGGTGGCCAGTGAGGCTTTCTAGGATCAATCCACTCAATCCTGCCTCCCTAGGATTATGATGTTTTGTACTGCCAATTTTGTTTGTTAGTAGCTAAACTACAGAATGAGGAAAAGGAGTGCTTCATGTAAAATGGAGGTAATACTTCAATCCTAATCCTGAAACAGATTCAGGGTTGGGATCTAGTGAGTAAGCCTGCTTGAATTGAATTCACACTTGTATCACAGTAAATCCTGTCTCAAGAGCTGAAAGAAGTGCTGCATCAGGTATTGTTTTGATTTGCTGGTACATATCCCAAATATAATGCTCTTTAATGCTCTTGAGTTTTAAATTCTTAAATTTCTGCTTTAGAAACTCTCTGACTGAAATCTAGTAGAAGCAAGGATCCTTGAAACTCTTGACTTGAGTGCTGTCAACATTTCCAAAACGCCCTTGGGTTTTTGTACCACAAGTCCATGTGGAGTTCAGATGCTTTTTATATCTAATCTTAGGGAAAGTATTGATTTCAGAGTTGTTGTTCCTGTTGAATTAATTCAAGTGCAAGAGTGTGAAACTTACTGTTAAAAATGCAAGGTTATGCTCTCAGCAGTGACCAAATACAAAGGAACTTTAGTAAGCCATCTGTTTCCTTGGCTCACCTGCTGGCTTGTTTCCTTTCAAACATTTTTTGGGGATTTGAAAATGTTTTGCAGCACAATTGGGTGAAGGCTTGTAGCTCCAAACTTTAGATACAAAGTATTACAGACTGTGATAGGAGCACTGTTGCTCCAGCCATCTATCTGTCTTCATGACAGCTGGTTGGAACTCACTTCTCTATGAAGGCCATTAGGATTTTAGACACAGTTTGTGATCGTGGAGGTTTGTAACTATGTCATCACTTTTATCCTAGGTTGGATGCATGTTTTGTGCTGCAGTTAAATCATTATTAAGTGGTGTCTTTGGTTTCTTCATATTGTCATATGTGATTTATATTAAAACACTGCAGGAAGATGTCCTGAAGACTTAACACACTTGCTGAAGTCAAAGATCAGTCTAAGAATTAAAATATTGAAGACAAAAAAATATTTTTCAAGGTGGGAGAATTATTTCAGGAAATAACTCAATAGTCGCCATTAACAAAGTGTATATTTGCAAGAGCTGACAAGAAGAGTGGATGAATGCTTTACCTTCTCCCATCACTCCTCCACCCCCAAAAGAAAACAAGTTAATTCCTTCTAGCTAATTCTCACCAATACAAAGAGGAGAGACAATTTGTTTTTCCTGTGCTGTAAAGATTGCAGCTCAAGGAGAGATTGTAGCTCAGGGAGAGGTCGGGAATGTTCTGTAATTAGGCAAAATACCAGTTGTAGCATTCGCTGCTTCAGAACAATGTTTCTTTCCCTCATTTTTTCCCACCAAATTGTTAGCTGTATTGCAGCAGGAGAAATTGCAAGCAGCAGTTCCTGTTCTAGGCAGCTGAGGGTTCCTGGATGGAAGTCAACTGGTAATTTGTCTGGGAAACTGCGACTTGGGGAATTTTGGGTTATCCAGAGGCATGATTTTGTGCAGCCATTGTTGTCAGAAACAACTGCCTGCACTTCAGTGCTTGTACAAACTCCTGTGATGGTGCTGTGCTGTCCTCTCAAGGTGAGGAGGGGTGTGTGTGTGTGTTGTGTGTGTTCGGATATCACTTGTGGTGTCGGGATTTTGGCCTGTTTGACACAGAGATGTCAGACCATCTTTTGGCCAGTCTCATGGAAGAAAATTCCTTGGTCTTAAACTCTCTCTCAAGCTTGTTCTCAACACTGTCATCTTCATGGTTGTGGGACCTCTGGTTTATTTGTTTAAAGCAGTGCTTATTATGTCAGAGCATTCTTCTGGAATAGCAAAAGAATAACCTCCATGAGGGTTAGTCCCACAAAAAAACATTGGATGTTACTTCTGTGTGAACACATTCCTTTTCAAAGAAAAATCATAGGCTGATTTCAAACCCACAGCCTGTTCTTTCTGATAAAGGATAAAAGTTTTGCCTGCTGAAGACTTCCACTTGATATTTGTGACTAGAACCTGCCATGAAATATTTTTGCCCATTTACTGATGGGAAGCTGTATATCTTGTAGGATATTTCTTCTTCATCAGTCTAAGGGAGGAGGCTTTTTGGTAAATACTGGGGAGCTTATTTCCAGTAGCCAATTCTGTATTTGCAGTTATCTTCACCTGGAAAATGTTACTTGGCTCCATACTAGGATTCTTCTGGTGGGGAAGACCTTCCAAATGCATCCCTGTTCATGCTCTTCTGGATGGTTTGTAAGCTCCTTTTGGGTAGCTGGACTGGCTTATTTGTGCTCATTTGTTTGGTATTTTCCAATCAAGCCTTACTAGCATTGACTAATTATTGTTATTAATGGCTTACAGCATGGGTGGAACAAGCTGTCTGTTTGTCCAGGGCCCTACCTGGTGTCATAATAGGGAAAAACAAAGAGTACAACTTGGCCATAGTGCACAGGGAATGGAAAATGAAGTGTAAATGTGAAACTCCAAATGATGTTTAGTTATTGCTAATTACAAATCAAAGCAGCCTGACTTTTAAGTGTACTAAACAAAGTGCTGGTGACTTACTGGGGCTACAGAAAGTCACTGAACTTGTTGGTCAAAATTCTGCTGCAGCAGGATTTTAGCCCTGATTTGAGGTGCATGCTTTCAGGCAGTGTGCACCTTCTAAAAATTAGAAATGAGGTAAAATCAGCATCTTGATTTTAGCTCTCAGGTTTCCTCTTGTGACTTAACACTTATGGCAAGATGTTCTGTAAACATCTGCTTGGAATATTGGGTTTTTTCTTAAATGCTAGAAAAGTCCTTTGCCCTTTGTCTGATCTGCTTGTCTTTTGTGAAGCTTCAGCCTTTTGTATATTTTGTAAACAAGTTGTGGAGAGGTAGCTAAATAGTAGCACATATATGCTATACGTATATTTGTGTGTGTATATATGTACATACATATCCTGGGTTTTCTTTACACTTAAAAACTGAACAAATATCTGAAAGAGTAAGATACCATCAGCCAATTAGGATAAAAGGGGAATTTAGGGAAAATGCTTAATGCATGGTAAACAAGGTAATTGAGGAGGCTTCAGGCAAGGTAATGGAGAAGTGGGGGAAGGAAGTAGCTGTGGAATGCCAGATCTCCAGTGCTTGGTTCCAAGCAGAACTACGTGTGGCTATGGAGCTGATGGCTGACAAGCTGGGGAAAAGCTGTGATCACAGGCGTGCTTTGGCTTGTGTGCCTCTCAGTAAATTAGTTTTGCATTCCTATTCCCAGTTATTGCTGAAATAAGTTATGCATAAGGTGAACTGGTTTTGAACTTATGGGATTGAGAAACCTCAAGTGAGTTGTTTTTTTTTCCAACCCTTCCATTGGCTTCAGAAAGAAATTTGCACAGTATTAGAGGTAAGGATTATTTTGCCTTTTCTAACATAAAAGCACAATGTGAATTCTGGACACAGATTTTGGGTTGAAAAATGTATTTGGGGCTGTCAGGTGACCCTCAGTGGGGAGGCAAATCAGCTTTTATTGGTATGAAAGTTAACTAACAGCAAAGAACTGAATACCTATGAAGGAAAACCAAAGGCTAATAAAAAGGTGCTACAGAGTTATATTTGGGAAGCAGAGGTTAGCATATGGCCAGAAGATTTTCTGGTTTTCAGACCTCTCTGTGAACTTCTACTGTACAATCCTAGAAACCAAACTAATGCTAGATTGTTTGTTTTTGTTTTTGAACTTACTACAGATTAGCTTTGCTTATAAACTCCAATGAGACACAGTGGTTTCAGCACAGAGATCTTACATGTCTGATGTGAGTGTATGTTCCTAGTGGCAGATCCCCAAAGGAATCCTGTGAGCACTTGTGGGGCACGTGGAATCACGGAATTCATGGAGGAAAAGATCATTGAGTCCAACCTGTGATTAATCCCCACCTTGTCAACTAAACCAGAGTGCCACGTCCAGTTGTTTCTTGAACACCTCCAGGGGTTGGGGCTCCACCTGGGCAGCCCTTTTATTAACACACTCCTTTAATTCAGCCCTGCCTGTTAGTCTGAGGGATGCATGTACTGCAAATTCTTTATCTTATTTAGTCTGTTAAAACTATTTGTCCTGTAAGAAATGGATGGGAATGTTTCCCCTGAGCTTGAACTGTTTCAAAGGCACTTTGTTCAGATCATTTGCAGCTTTGGTGAATGCCTTCTTCAAACTTGGAAGTGTCAGCAAATATTTCCTTATTATATGATGCCTCTCTTTAGTCTTTTTCTTTTTTTAGAGATGGACTGTAGGAAAACAAATGACCAAACCTGATCTGCACTGAACACAAGACTGTACATTGTGTGCTGACTGGGGGAAAAAAGGCATTTGCTGGCTTGCTAAATTGAGATAATACTTTGGATGTTGACAGACAGAAAAACAATTAGAGCTGTCGGATGCTTTGCTGACGTGTGCGTTGTCACATGGAGAGATGGCTTGGTCCATGCCAGGAAATCTGAACTGTTCAACCCTCAGCAAGTTATTAAGTTAATTAATAAAGTTCCTTACAGCTGGGCTTGGAATGTGAGGTCTGTTTATTTGTGAAGATAACTGGTCCAAGAATAAATAGCGGAGGTCACTGATGGGGCCTGTGAGGTGTTTTCTCAGTCACTGTTATGTGACAGGCTGGTAAAAGATTTTCTTCTGCTTGGTTTATTGGTACATTAAAATGGTGTTAACCTGACTGAAGTGTTTCTGTGTTTGTACACTGTTAATGCTTGTGCAGATAGAAGTTTTCTTTGAATTACCTAACTTTATGTGGGAAAATGTTTATCAAAACCTCTTTGGGTTTTCAGGTGCTTGTTCATGTCTCAAAAGACTATTTCTGTATGTACTGATATTCTTAAAAGTGGTCACTTTTCTATTGAGTGTGCAAGTCTGTTTGAGATCTGGTTTTACTTACAAATTTTACCTATGCTTCTGAACAGGTAGGTTTGGGCAGGGCTTTTGGGGGTGTGTGCTGGCCTGGCTTTACTGCTTGGTGCTTCTCTGTGAAAGCTCGTCCTGTCTGTGTGGTGGGACCCCTGTGGCTCCAGCAGGCTCTGAGGTTGTTGCTGCCCCAGCCTGTCAGGTGAGGATCTTCCAGGTGTCCTCTGCACCATGTGTCAGTATTTGTGAGCTGCTGGATGAACTGTTTGGTTGTAGATGGAAAGTCACTTTTCCCCTCTAGCTCGGGGGCTGCACTGGTACATCTTTTAGATGCAGGAAGAGATGTTCATTTCCCCAGGAGAAAGCAGCTCTGGTGAGACTGTAACTGTGAACAGCACTAAGTATTTGCATTGTGTTCTCTGCACCATTTCTGCCTCCACGTGCAGTTCTGTTCAATCCATCAGCATCATTGGATTCCATGTTTCTTGTGTAACCTTACTCTGCCTGTCTTCATTAATCTCCCCTAAATAATTTTCAGATTTCTTTTACTCCATCCCTGTGTTATCCATTTTCCTGGCACTTAATTCTTCAAAAATATTGTCTTTAGTTTTATCACTTTATCCATATGGGATTACCTGAGTGCATGAGCTTCTTGTATCGTATTATCATAGTTTATTTTCCCTCTATCTGCTTAAGTAGCCCAGCTGTCTCATTAGGTTTTCTTTATTTGATTTTGGTTTTTTGTTGTTGGTTGGTTTGTAGGTGGTTTTTGGGTATTTGCTTTCTTGTTTAGTTTCTGGGGTTTTCTAAGGCTTAATCATCATTATTGGTGGTTTGGTTTTTGTTTCATTTTTGAGGGAAGGTTCTATCTTTTGAAGACAACAATTTGTGGTGGGTTTACTTTGAAGTTTTTTTGTTTAGTATCACTGCAGTGCCTATGGAAAAAACCTAGGAAAAGACATTACACAATGTCTGTTTCCTCACAGAACCAGCACAGTGCTGGCAGGGGTTAAAGCAGCCCTACAACACTTTCCCTGATGCATCTTCTTGTTTTAGAGGGAGAGAGAAGCACTCTGTCTGCTCTCTTTGCTTTCTGAGTTCTGGTACAAAATGCACATGTTTGTTTGGAATAGGAACCTTCAGCTTCTTCTGCAGGGAGACAGAAGTTGGACTATCACAGATGGCTGTAATTAAAAATTTTTCCCCCTTGTTTTTGTACAGCCCCACCTGCTACAAATTATTGAACAAACACCAAAAGGATCCCTAACCAGTCCCTGGAGACATCTAGGCAGCATATAAAGGAATAGGGGCACCTGTTACTGGACACTGTTATGAGTTTATTCTGGAGTTGTTTATTTAGTGCTATTTCTCCGAGTACTCTTTTTGTAACAACTTGTAAAATTTCAGGAAATAAACTGTAATGAAACTGTGGGTACGTCTGCAGAAGAGGTAGACATTGTTAAAGCATGGGATCCTAGAGTGGAATCATAGAATTATTGAGATTGGACAAGACCTCCAAGATCATTGAGCCCGACCTTTGACCAATGCCCACCTTGTCACCCATCCCAGAGCACTGAGTGCCATGTCCAGTCCTTGCTTGGACACCTCCAGGGATGGGGACTCTAAACCTCCCTGGGTAGCCCCTACCAATGCCTGACTGCCCTTTCCATGAAAAAATTCCTCCTGATGTCCAACCTGAGGCTCTCCAGGCACAGCTTGAGGCCATTTCCTCTCATCCTGTCCCTTGTTCCCTGGGGGCAGAGCCCGACCCCCCCCTGGCTGCCCTCTCCTGTCAGGGAGTTGTGCAGAGCCAGAGGGTCCCCCCTGAGCCTCCTTTTCTCCAGGCTGAGCCCCTTTCCCAGCTCCCTCAGCCACTCCTCATCAGGCTTGTGCTCCAGCCCCTTCCCCAGCTCCATTCCCTTCCCTGGACACGCTCCAGCCCCTCCATGCCCTTCCTGAAGTGACAGGCCCAGAACTGGACACAGCACTTGAGGTGTGGCCTCACCAGTCCGACAGGGGGACAGTCACTGCCCTGGTCCTGCTGGCCACACCATTGCTGACCCAGCCCAGGAGCCATTGGCCTTCCTGCCCACCTGGGCACAGCTGGACTCATGTTCAGCTGCTGTTGACCAGCATTCCCCAATCCTTTTCTGCTGGGCACTTTCCAGCCACTCTGCTCCCAAAATGTGTGGATGTTTGGTTCCTGTTGTTGTTTTTAAAGAAGGGAGGCTATGTTGGCTCTCCTGCCGGATAGATGTCAAGGTGAAATTATCAACTTTTCAAATTGATAATTCCTTGCTCTAAACACCCGGATTTTTCTCTGTTCCAGCTGCTACAGGAAGTCAGCTGTGCTGTTTCTGGTGCAGCTGCAAGAATGACTTGACTGATTTGCATTCATGGCTCTTGGATGATCTGGTGAACCATGGAGCTCAAAGTATGGGTGGATGGAGTGCAGAGAATCGTCTGTGGGGTCACCGAAGTCACAACATGCCAGGAAGTTGTCATAGCCCTTGCTCAGGCTATTGGTGAGTACTGCCGGGGGGAAGTGGGGTGAAACTTTTTTTGTGAAGCTAAACCCAGGGGAGGTGGGGGAGCACTGGGTACCAGCAGAGCAGAAAATGCAATGCACAGTGGGATAATCTTGCAGTGTAAACTTGTAGCCTTGGATTTTTCACCTGCCAGAGAGAGACTGAAAAGATAGAAAAGAAACATTTTGAAGTCTCTTAACTTTCCTTCAGTAAAATTTTATTCTCTAAGTAATAATAATTATGGTGGTTGTAAATACAGCCTGGACTAAGGAAGGTGCTAAACTGTCAATATTCTGAGTACAAAAGAAAATACAAAAGCAGTGCAATATATTTTGTTGGCTTTCACATCCTAATGATGTTCATTGAAATTTTACCCATTTTAAGTATCTTTAGCTATATTGGGAATAGTACAGATCAATTAAATAGATCCTTCAGGGTCTCCTCTTACTCCTGCATGCCACATAACTCACTGCTCATGAAAGGGTAACTTGGAAGTCTCTACACTGTTAGCCCTTTGCTGAACACTTTAGAAGAAAAGAATAAAATCTTTGAGGCTCCACCACAGGAAAGTCTTGTCAGATCTTTCTCAGTGATTAAGGGCATCCTGAATAAGCCTCAACCTCATCCCTTCAGTATTTCCTATGCTGATACTTATTCCTTGCTAAAATGTTGTAATTGGATTTACATACTATTTAAGTGTAGGCATTAAAACCTGTGTTTTACCTAAAATTAATAGTTTAAAGGTGAGCTTCTGCATTTTTCAGTATGCCAGCAGTTTTGCAAGATTGTATTAGAGGTCTGGCTCAATTTGAAAATAATAATTTTCTAATAAAAAACAAGTTAGGCCTATGAATGTCAACAAGGTATTCTACCTGTAAGCACAAAGTCAGTTTCTCTAAAATTGTGATGTCTGTTTATTTAAATGTTAAACTTCTAAACATAATTTCCATCTACTTTTATCTGATGGAGTGGAAGACTGGTACTTTTTATTTTATAGTTTAAGAGGATTGAACAAAATGCTAGCATGTGCTTAGCTATATGCATCAAATACCTTTTAAAGCTTCATTTAAAAAATGCAGAAAGTCAGTTTCTCTCTCAAATCTTGTAGCTGGTGTTAAACTGTTAAATGGTTTTTTACTGGGTGTGTTAGTTGCAGCTTTTTATTTAACAGTAATTGGTTCATGAATTGCTTCCATATCTCATATTCTGCCTGCAGGTTTTTTGAGAAACAATTCTGCTAGCATGATCATTTTCTATTCATGATTAAGTGATACATGTTTAGAAATAATAAACTGGTTGTGATACTTTCGTTCTTCATTTTACTTTCAATCTCTTTCATTCTGTTTCCTTTGCCTTCTCCCACAGAAATGTCAGACTCTCAGTTCTAGACAGTAATTATTGTTCTCCTGTGTAATTTCTCCTTTGGTTTTTTACTGTATCCTCAGTTATTAGCCTGAACTCTGTAAAGACTCCCTCAGCCTTGGAAACACACACAGGTTTTGTCAGCTTTGCAGACTTCCCTTCCTGTAACACGTCACCAGTTTGTCTGGGACGGGTGACTCTGCTTCCATGCCGAGATAAATTTCAGCTGCAACCAGAGCCAAATCAGGATAATCCTTTGGAAATTCCTTCCCAAGGCAAATACCATCTCTAGAAAGCCCCCAGAAAATTCCTCTCTCACTGGGGCAGCTAGGACAGTATCAAGCACCATATAAACTACACTTATGTGTCTTTCCCAGCCCTCGTGTCAGGCCATTCATCAGGACAGAACCATCTGGCTACCCCTGCGATTTGGCTGTAGGTCCCAGCTTACCAGGAGTAATTGTCACTCGAGTTTGAATGGGAATCTGTGAAAATGGATCCCTCTAGCTCTCACCTGACATTTGGTGGTGGAAAGTAGCCAGTATTAGTTGGCTTCCCCCTTGCTTGGCTCTGGTGGGATTTTCCACTTTGCAGTCTGGCTCCTTCAGCAGTCACATAACTTGGCTTCACTCAGGATTATTTTGTCTGTCTGTGAAGTTCGAGATGCTCCTTTTGTTTTATTGTGCCTTACAGTTTATTACTAGGTCCTTGACTTAAAGCATACAACACACACAACACAGTCTTCTTCACTGAGCCTGAAATGTGAACTGCAAGTAGTATGTTATTTTCTTGATGTGCAGTGTCTGGAATATCTGCAAACTGGCTTATTTTACAGCCATATCCATTGAGGAATGCACAAGCAGAAGATACCTGGATTAAGACATCCATAGTTAAGAAGCTTCTCATGGACAAATGAAGCTGCCTCTATTCTAGACATGTGAAAAATAAAGCTTTATCCTGTATTTCAAAAATAGGAAAATCAAAACTATGATAGAGCTGTGTTTAGAAGGTCCAGCTCTGCTGCATGAAGCAGGGCCAGGCAGAGCAGGTTGCTCAGGAGCAGGGGCATTTGGGTTCTGAACGTGCACAAGTGTGGAGACCCCATTGTAGCAGTGTTCACTCACCCTGGCAAGTCAGAGTGTGCTGTCCGTAAATGGAATTTCTTGTATTTCAAAAAGTGCCTTTTGCTGTCACTTGATCAAATGCAGGGCCCTGTCTCCTGATCTCCTGCTGTGATAAAAGCAACAAAAAGGTTTCCATCTATGCAGTTTCTAACTCTTCCCTCATGTCATGGAAATTCAATAACTTCAGGATACAAAAGTTTTTTGGGGTTTTTTTGTTTTCTTTTTTTTTTGTTCCTAGGGCTATTTTAGCGTAAAAAATCAAGTTATACTGGGCTATGAGCCTTTGTAATACGTTCTGTTCCATATCCAGTGTCTAATCCTTTGGCCATGGCATTTCGTCACTTAACTTGCCTGGGTAATGCTCCTTGATTCCTTAGAAATTGGAGCTGTTTCAGTAAAAACGTCTCTCTCTGGGGCTGTACTCCTGATGAGTAACATTTGTGTTACCTATTCTTCTACTGTGAGCTCCTTTTCCTTCCCCTGCTGCCCATCTCTTGATCACTGCACAACAGGAAATTACTCTACCCAAAGTAAGAATTTTAGGGCTTTTTGGTTGGTTGTGGGGTTTTTTTATTTTTTTTCATTCTGTTTGGATTGAAGTTAAAGGGTTTGAATTCAATCTCAAACCCCCCCCCTCATTCTTTAAAACAAAAAAAGAAGGGAAGGATGTCTCCTTTGGTGTCCCAACAAAGCTTATTTTAAAAAACGTGTATGTTTCCAATTTACTGAATGCCAGAGAGAATAATATCAATTGGATATAACTTTGGATACTAAAATTGTCTGTATCCGTAACTTAGGAGTTGGAACTGCCTTAGCTGTAGGGCAGGTCGCTGGAATTCTGTTCAAGACAGACATAAAACTATTCAGTTACAAGTTTCCAGAGAGTGAAATCATCTCTCACTGGGATCTTGGAGAACACTTGATGTTACCTTTTATGAGTTTTATCTAGGTCTGCTTTATTTCCTTTTTAACTCAAGCTGTTTGCAAGTGACAAAGAAGATATGGCTTTTTAATACAAATAAAAGAAGTGATTGTTTTGTCATGAGCAACGAAGCCCTCACCAAAACAAAAATACACCTCAGCACACATTTTAAATAGAGAACCATAAGTCTTGTGTTAAAAATATTTTTGCCAGGAGAGATGAGCTTTTCCAAGATTCATCATTGTGTCTTTTAAAAATGTACATTTGACAGCAAATTCTCCACTAAGTTTTCTGTGCATTCTGTGAAAACCAGAATGGCTTAGTATAAACATTGCTTGGTCATTTTGATTCCTCTTCATAATTTGGGGAACTGAAAAAAAGTAAAAAGAGAGTTGTTGATACTTTTAAACTTTGTGTGTGATGAGATGGTTGATGAATCCAGCTAAAGGTCTGTTTTGAGCTTGTGTGAGCATAGTGACTCCTCTCAAAAAATCATTGTAATGCTGAAGGGAAAAGCAGGTGCTATCCTAAAAAAAGTGAGCTAATAATTTTAGCTGATGGTTTGGGCAAATGTAGTTTAGATTTTTTTATTTTTTTTTAATTGGCTTTTACTGGTTGTTTTCCATTAAAACACGAAAAATAAAAAATCTTCCAAAGGAATGTGGTGACAAATAGTGCAGTCACAAATACACTTGTCCTGTTCTTCAGGAGTGCTGCTCTCACACTTCCAGCCCCCACGAGGATTTTTACTGCATTCGTTGTGATTTCTTTTACCCCTGGAGCCTAGAATGCATCTCGTCTACTGAGAATGGCATGTTTGTTTCCTAGAAAGAGAATATTTCAGTCTAGAGACATGGAGCTTGAATTTCTTACCAAAAGAAACCTTCTGCCCTCCTCCCTGTAATTTTCTGTGGCAAATAATTAAATTGGCAGACTTGCTTTAAATAGTGCTGTGGATTTTGGTACTTCTGGCTGGAGAACGAGTGGTACTTGACTAAACAAGAAGTACAGCTGTCTCTTTTTAAAATTAAATGCAGCCATCAGACTTCTTTTTTTATTGTCGTTGAGTATTTTTCCTCAAAGATAAATGGAGTATATTTATTAAAATGTCAGTGCTGTCTCAAACACGTGTTAGAGCATTGTAAGGCTTAGCCAAAGTTGTATCTGGAAAGATCAAACCACTTCTTTTACAAAACCATGTAGTGACAGGACAAGGGGGAATGGCTTCACACTGACAGAGAGGAGGGTTAGATGGGATATGAAGAAGAAATTGTTCCCTGTGAGGGAGGGAAGGCCCTGGCACAGGTTGCCCAGAGAAGCTGTGGCTGCCCAATCTCTGGAATGTTCAAGGCCGGATTGGAGGGGGCTCTGAGCAACCTGGGACAGTGGAAGGTGTTCTTGCTAAGGTTCTGTTTAAAATCTGTGTTTTTTCAACGCCAAGATGTCATTCTCTGCCACTTCAAATAGTGACATTAAGAGGGATATTAAGTACAAGAAATCTGTGTTCTCTGGAGATCCCATGGTGTGATCATATAAACTTTCTGGTTGAGAAATCTGGTACCAGTAACCTCACTGAGAAGGGACCTGGGCTGCTGGATGTGCTTTGCCATATCTTGCTGTGTGACCTCAGCCAAACCTCCCCATTTTCTCACCTGTTTAGGGCACAGCTCTAAAATAAGTGTGGTACCTCAGGGTGCTTGGACAAAAGGCTGTTGAAAGTATGAAGTGATGACTCTGAGAGCTTTGTTCTGTCAGGCTGTGAGAAACTCCTGCACCCCCTTTTTTTGAGAACAAGGATAATAGTAATGAACTGAGGCTTCAGTCCTGGTAAAGACATGGAGAGATGGCTGTGCCTGGAGAACTCAGCAGACCTTCAGTGGAGCCTGTATATTTCTGTGGGTATTTCTTCCTAGGACTGGACTCCTCCTCTGCTTCTCTTTTTCTATTGTGTTTCATACCTGTGGATTCAAAATATAGCATGAGTTAAGAAATTTGAGTAATGCAAAGTCTAACGTCTATTTTGAAGGGTTTTTTTTTTCTCTTAATCTTGGGTATTTAAAGAGTTCTCAGGTAGCCAGAATGGTATTTTTTTAAAAACTGCTATGGATGTTAACTTAAGTATCACATAATGAATGAAATGTCAGCTTCATATTTCAAAGATACTGAGTTCAAATCATCCTGGGTTGATTAAAATTGCCAGCAATTACTTTTCTATCAGTGCTGTTAAAGATTCAGGAGTTAATGCTGTTGTCCCTTTGGTAAGGCAGAGTATTTTCACCCACGTGTTCCACATATTAAGAGTTCTTAGAAGATTTTATCCCCGTGCAATTCTTTTTCTTTGCATTGCCTTGTTAAGGAAGACAGCCTAGGGCTGGAAGGCTGTCTCTGGGAAACCAACTGGGTCAGAAAGCTGTATCCATGTTGTGGAGGGCATGCATTTTTCAATTCTCTGGGCAGTCTAGGTTTGGCTTGAGCCGAGTGTTGGCAGGTCTGGCTTTACCTCCTTGGAAACTGGTGTGCAGACACGTGACAGTGTGTTTATTCTTATTATGCACTGTGATAAGTCTGGGGTGTTCATTCAGATTCAGCTCAAGAGTGAGACTAGTACAACTTCCCTTTTAGCTTAGCTGTCTTAAAACTTCTGTCTTAGGTGCAGATTTTCTTTTTTTCCTTTTTTTTTTTTTCCCAAGACTGTCCAGAATGCCACCTTGCAGGGCAGGCCCTTGGCACAGCTGCTGTGCAGTGGAGGTGATGGGACTTGCTGAAAATGGGAGTTAGGAATGTGCCTGCCAGGGAACTTCCCTGGCACTGAGTGCATCCTGGTGGTCTCGGGGGAAGAGGGGAAACTGGGAGCGAGACTGTGTTGAAGGGTTTGAGAGCCAGTCCTATGAGGAGCAGCTGAGGGAGCTGGGGGGCTCATCCTGGAGAAAAGGAGGCTCAGGGGGGACCTTCTGGCTCTGCACAACTCCCTGACAGGAGGGGGCAGCCAGGGGGGTTGGGCCCTGCTGCCAGGGAACAAGGGATAGGGTAAGAGCAAACGGCCTCAAGCTGTGCCAGGGGAGGCTCAGGTTGGACATCAGGAGGAATTTCTTCTTGGAAAGGTTTGTCAAGCACTGGAAGGGGCTGCCCAGGGAGGTTTGGAGTCCCCATCCCTGGAGGTGTCCAAGGAAGGAGTGGACATGGCACTCAGTGCTCTGGGATGGGTGACAATGTGGTCATCGGGCACAGCTTGGACTCAATGATTTTGGAAGTCTTTTCCAGTCTGAATGATTCTAGGACTTCTGGTGACTAAGACCTGCTCCTGCCCACCCCAGCCCCTCCTCTAGGGAAGGAGAGGTACCCCTGTGTTTAAGAGTGCTCATCCCACCACTTTTCCCAGAAATGATGTGAGACCAGGGCAGTGAGTCACCTGCTTGCACTGACTCACTGCTGTAGGTCCTGGCTCTGAAGCATGGGAGACACTTAATGGAAAGATGGATCTTGCTTGGTGCTTGGCATAAACTTGTGTAGCCTGATGGAAAAGGTAAGGTAGATACATTTTTTTCACAGTGTATAATACTACCTGCATGGCAAAAAAAATGTAGTGCCTGAAATGCTTTGCTTGTAGAGGATGATGGACTTTAGGATGAGAGTAATCGGATGAATCATTTCTGTCTTGAAAAAGGGAATTGATGACCTCTCAGGTTACAGTCCTGCCAAGAGTGTTACTATTGCTGCTTTCCTTTGGAGTTTCATTTTCACTTTTGGCAGCAGAAATAGTTGCTCTGTCTACTGTGTCAGCTGCAAATATTAAAGCATATAGAGGAGGTTAAAGTGAGTAATGGTTGTATGAGTCCTCCTGCCTTCACGGAGTATAATTTAAAAATCTGCCTCTTTAGAGTCTAAAAAAATGTTCATTACCTTGTACCTATATTTCATTAGTTTAATCACTGTTCATTGTGATGGAATCTGTGTTTAAATTAGCAAACAGCATCAATCCCAAGCTAAGACTACAGTGGCTGGGCACGTGGCATGGACACTTGGGTCCAGAGGCTGTGTTTGGCTGTGCAGCAGAGCCAGATCCAGGACACTGAGTGCAGTTTGCCATTTAATGTCACAGTATTGGAGCCAGGTTCAAACCACTCATGACAGCTATTTGCAGGCTGTCAGAACATTAGCATTCTGGAGTCAATATATTTCTTTTTTTGATGTCTTTCTCAATTTTGAAATAAATTATTCTTTTGAAGGTGTTCCTGTACTAATAGAACCTGTGATAAGTTTGTGTGCTTAGGGAGCTGTAGGTGGAAACTTAACCTATTAACCTTGGCACTGCCCTTTGTGCAGATGCAGGCTGCTTTAGGGATGTAAATATGTATCTGCTTCTGTTATTTTTTGTCATTTGCTGTCTTGCAAAACAGATACAAGTTCTTGGTGATAGTTTTGAGATGGTAATATCATATGGTACATGTAGGGTCCCCATTCTGGGGATCATGTAGTAATCACAGAATGGCCTGGCTCCGAAGGGACCCTAAAGATGATGCCATCCCAGGCCCCTGCCATGGGCAGGGACACCTTCCACTCTCCCAGCTTGTGCAGAGCCACATCTGGCCTTGGACACTGCCAGGGATGGGGCAGCCAGAGCTTCTCTGGGCAACCTCTGCCAGGGCCTCACCACCCTCACAGGGAACAATTTCTTCCTCATATCCAATCTAAACCTCGTCTCTGTCAGTGTGAAGCCATTCCCCCTTGTCCTGTCACTCCAGGCCCTTGTCAAGAGTCTCTCTCCATCTTTCCTGTGGGCTCCCTTCAGGCACTGCAAGGCCACAATGAGGTCACCCCAAAGCCTTCCCTTCTCCAGGCTGAACAATCCCAATTCCCTCAGCCTTTCCTCCCAGCAGAGCTGCTCCATCCCTCTGATCCCCTTGGTGTCCCTGCTCTGGACTGGCTGCAGCAGCTCCCTGTCCTTCCTGTGCTGGGCCCAGGGCTGGGTGCAGCCCTGCAGGGGGGTCTCAGCAGAGGGGCAGAGGGGCAGAATCCCCCCTCCCCTGCTGCCCACGAAGTAGCTGGACCTGAAACAGGGTGCAGAGGTTCTCTGCTTTCTCCAGCCCTTGAATTCCTGTTTTCTGAAGAGGAAACCATAGAACACTGCTGGTGCTTTTTAAGGCCTGTCTGAATGGTTTTCTGTACCATTCCCATCAATACAAGGCTTTGATAGAAGTATTAAAAAAAAAATTCTAATATGTTCTAGTTGCAGTTAAAGAAAAGTTTTATTTCAGGAGTTGTTGGGGGATTCACTGCTGAACTGGTCACTGAACCAGGAGATACCTCCTGGTTCCCTGGAGATACCGCAAAATTCTGGGTGAGATTCAATATAATATTCAGCTGGGAGAAACACACTGTAATTTAAGGAATGCCATACATTGCTGATACATGGCCATTACCTGAATGCAACTGTAACTTAATTTTTTAAATAATAAGGTTGCATGAATGAGGCTGAACTGAGTTCTGCCAAGGTGGTTTTTGTATCCAGAAGCTTGTAGACAACACACAGGGCAAGAAGCAGCATGCAGGTGTTGAACTGTTCCTCATCAACAACCTGAGCAAGCTGCTTTCTCCTTGTCAGTGGTGGCTGCACATCAAAATCAGCAGTTTGTTACAGCGACGCCTGTGTTCTGAAATACTCTGTCATTAGTTCTGAATTAACTCATTCACCCTTTCATTTGTGAATTAATCCCCTCTAATGCAGGCAAACATCACAGTTGTGGTTGTCTGGGCATTGTTAATCTGCGTCATGCACAGGCTGAGCACTAGACCTGGGTAATGATCTCGGAAGAGAACAGCTTTGTTTTAGAGCAGTTCAGAGCTCCAGGTGTGGTTGTTGAACTGTGCAAGTATTACTTCTACGAAATACTTTCTTTTATGTGGATCTTGAGTGCTGAGTTCATTATTTAGGGCTGCATGTTGATTTGGAACCATAAGATGAGATGAAAATAGTTCTTGGCAAGTCTGTGCTTAATTCTTCAATTCACTTTTGGTCAAGATTGTTAGAGCTTTATTCTCCTCCCGCCTCTTTTTTCTTTTCCTTATTTTTCTTTTGTCTCCTGTTATATTTAAGTAATTAATTTAATAGCAGAATGAATAGAAACTGCACTCTGCTCGCTCCCCTAGTGGTACCTACTCCTGTTTGCAATTTCAGGACTTCTTTGAACTTGACTCTTTCTGACACAACATGAACATTAGTAGCACAACCATGATTACATTCTGAAAGCTTCTAAGATTAACAAAACAGAGCAGTGAAGTTCAGCCTTTGTTCTGGGGTATGTTTTTACTTAATTCTTCTTGTCCAGGATTTTATTTTCAGTATGCTATGACAAACAGTATTAGGTTTATTTTTCCTGTAACAATACCAATGCCTACTACAAACTATAAATCTTCATGGATCAATGAGCAATATAGTGAGTTAGCAAAAGTCTCTCACTTTATATATCATATACCTTTATAGACTTGATTTTGAAGAACTTTATTAGAATAAGCCTTAAATCTCTTTCTGACAGTGTTGGCCAAGCATGTTAATATGCTGATAGGTTTGGGGTTTTTTCCCACTTTTTTTCCCCAGTGCCTACCTAAAGTCATTTATTTATAAGGCATTCGGGGTGGTGGATTGCTGTTCTCATGCTGCCTGCCTTGTTTCACTGACTTCCATCAGTCAGATCTTTCAGCCCTCACTCCTAACTTGGAAGTGAACGTGGGCATTTCAGTCTCTGACTGGGACAGCCAATTGCTCTGGCTTTAGCCATGAGCCAAAGCTGCCTGTTCTCCAGGCAGTGCCTCCGCAGACAATTTTTGTTCTTGTTCTTTGCATTGGGAGCTGATTGTGAGAAAGTGAGAGCAGAGGAACCATTTCCAACACAGTCGTTGTATCTCAGAAAGCTCTTCAGAAGGCAGCATCCGATTTTAGGGGGGTGCACAGTGTGTTAATCACCACAGTGCAGCTACAAATCTGAAGAGAGGAGTCCATGTGACTGTTGTGACTGGAGGTCAGGGGCAGATCTCTAGCCTGAAATTAGGATATTTTTGTCCTTTAGGGAAAAGTGAGATGATTGGGCAGAGTATAAGGTTAGAGAACATATCAAATGCATTACTACTGGTAACTACATTTCTTCCAACTCCTCCCCTCTGTAGTTACATCTGTGACAGGTATTTCAGGGTTTATATGATGAAATAAATAATTTGAATGACCATTTCTCATGAAAATGAATGTAGGTAATTAAAGTAGCTAATGATGTTTTTAAGGTTAATGGCAATTGTGGAGCTGTTCAGAAGTTCATTAGTATCAGATACTTTAAAAGCAGTTGATCTTTCACATCTTTTTGTAAATAATGTTGAGGCTTTTAAGTGAGGTTACTTTGATAGGGGAAGGTCTTCTGGAAGGGGAGAACGCTGTGTTTCAGAGTAGTGAGAGTGTTTAGAAAAATATACCATAAGGGGTGTTGGAGGAGGAAGACTGCTGAGCTGAATTTAAGTGTGTTTGATAACAGCACAAATGAAGCTACAAACATAAATTGTATTGTCATTAGAGCGCTCAGAAAAACTTTCAACACTTACAAAAGTACTCAAGCTTCTTCCTGAAGGCTGGGTTACTCCAGTGGGGATGTGGGAGCCACTGTTACAGACAACGAGCTTGTGCAGGGAGCCTGATAGCGTGTTTGCAATTCAGGCAGCCTGGGCTGCTCTCGTCCTTGTGCTCTCCTCAAGTGAAGGTTCGTCGCACCAGCAGTGCTGCCACGGACATCACAGGCTGTGGCCCAGGCTGTCTGAGTGTCTGAGCGAACTGGGGGGCACCAACAGGGGAACAGAGGCTCTGTCAGTCATTAACAGCTGCCTCTGACTGATGAAAGTTTAACAGCAAACACACTGCCTCCACATCTGGTATTTCTACATGGCTGTATGAAAGAGCTGGGGACTCCTGTTCTTGTTTTATTGGTCTCGAGGTTCCTATTGGGTGTATTTATGTGGTGGTTACCAACACTGCCGGGTCACTGGCTTTATTCTTCCCTGTGAGGGTGGGGAGGCCCTGGCACAGGTTGCTCAGAGAAGCTGTGGCTGCCCCATCCCTGGAAGTGTCCAAGGCCAGGTTGGATGGGGCTTGGAGCGACCTGGGACAGTGGAAGGTGTCCCATCCCGTGGCAAGGAGTTGGAACTGGGTGATCTTTAGGTCCTCTCCAACCTAAACCATTGTGCAAATCCATGAATCTTAGTCCCTCCCAACCTGCCGGCAGCCCCGCGGTTGTGTAGTTCTGCCGGTTCTCAAGGTGTCACTCCTTCACCGCTGCTGCCGCTCCCGCCCTGCGCGGGGAGGGTTTAGCGGCGAGCTCGGTGATGTGCGGGCACCGTAGGTGAGGCAGCGTGTGCTACGACAGGGGCAGGTGCGCTGAAAGAGCGTGTGGGGGCCGGGGATCCGCGCTGGGCCGGGCGGGAGGGTCCTGTCCGGTGCTGTCCCGCCGGGTCCCCCCCCGCGGCCCGTCCGGCCCTCACGGGCGGCGCGGCGGCGCCTCCCCGCGGCCGCGCTGACGCTGTGCTCCCTTGCAGGGCGCACCGGGCGCTACACGCTGATCGAGAAGTGGCGGGACACGGAGCGGCACCTGGCGCCGCACGAGAACCCCATCGTGTCCCTCAACAAGTGGGGACAGTACGCCAGCGACGTGCAGCTGATCCTGCGGCGCACCGGGCCCTCCCTGAGCGAGCGGCCCACGTCGGACAGCGTGGCGCGCATCCCCGAGAGGACTCTGTACCGGCAGAGCCTGCCGCCCCTGGCCAAGCTGAGGCCGCCGGGGGACAAGGCCATGAAGAGGAGGGAGCCGAAAAGGAAATCCCTCACCTTCACCGGCGGTGCCAAGGGGTTAATGGACATCTTCGGGAAGAGCAAGGAATCTGAGTTCAAGCAAAAGGTGCTCAACAACTGTAAAACAACAGCGGATGAGTTGAAGAAACTGATCCACCTCCAGACGGAGAAGCTTCAGTGCATCGAGAAGCAGCTGGAGTCCAACGAAGCCGAGATCCGCTACTGGGAGCAAAAGTACAATGCCAGCCTGGAAGAAGAAATCCTCAAACTGGAGCAGAAGATCAAACGGAACGAAGTGGAGATTGAGGAGGAAGAGTTCTGGGAAAACGAGCTGCAGATTGAACAGGAGAATGAAAAGCAGCTGACGGAGCAGCTGCAGGAGATGAGGCAGAGGATCCTGGAGTGCGAGAGCAAGCTCAAGGACTACGTGTCTCAGATCCACAACATGGAGAGTGGCCTTGAAGCAGAGAAGCTGCAGCGGGAAGTTCAAGAGTCCCAAGTGAATGAAGAAGAGGTCAAGGAAAAGATCGAGAAGGTGAAGGGAGAAATTGATATTCAGGGCCAGCAGAGTCTGAGATTGGAAAATGGCATTAAAGCTGTAGAAAGGTCTTTGGGCCAAGCTACCAAGCGATTACAGGTAAGACTGTCTTTTTATCCATAGCTATAGAAAGTCAAAGACTGCGACTAATTTCTCTTACACAAATCTGAAGCCCATGAAAGACAACACAAGAGAGTTTCCAAAGGGAGTCGGGGTAAAAGGGGGAATTGTGTTGCTTTCATTTTCAAATTGCATTTCAGTTTGTGGAGTTTCTTTTGAAGAGCAGACAGTTTTCATTTCACCTGTGTTTAACTTGCTCATTCAAACTGTCTGAGAAGAAAAGCAGTAATTTGCACCATCGTAGCTGTTTCTGAGGATAAACTTCTGATCTTTGCTAGGTTTGTCTGCCACCAAAAGAGATAAATTACAAAGAACAGTCCAAAAGCGGTATCTGGAAAGATAAAGATCTAAAGTAAAGTACCTCCCACCTTACAGGGCTTTGGTTTTAAAGAACAGCATCCCTGTTTTCCTGGCTGACTTGCTGGTGTTCAGGATTTGATTTTTCTCTACACCTCAGGCATTTGTGGCACATGTGTCAAAAGAGAATCCAGTCCCTGTTTCCTTGCTAATGATATTGGTGCTGTGATGATTTTTTGCCTTTTATACCCCTTTTATATACTTTTTCTATATTTTTAGTGCTTCTAGCCCACATTCTTAATATTTTGTTAAGCTGAGAGACTAAACATCTTGGAAGCCTCGCAGTGAGGGGTCAGAAAGCCCCAGACACCGAGGTCCTCTCTAGAACACATTCTGTAAACTGAGATAGGCCCAGCCAGGGGAAGGTTCCTCGGGGCAGGGGGGTCACTCGAGCCTCTCACTGGGGAATCTTTGATAGATGTGCTGATTTGTAAGGCCTATAATGATATACCCGATTCATCGTGTGTGTGCATTCCGGTGTGCTCTTCAGCGCATTCCGCCTGGATGTGCTGCACCTAAGGATCCTTAAATAAATACCGAGGTAAAAACCCCTTTTTCCCTTCTAACCGTGTTTGGCTCTTAATTTTAAGACCAGGGAAAGGCATCAATGTCACCTGGAACTTGACAGAGCATGAAAGAATAAAGGAACCCCAGCTGCTAGCTGGATGAGGTGGAGGAAAGATTGGGGCTCCTGTGATTTTTATGTGCCATGTAAGATAGTCCTAAGGCACCACACATCAGTTGGATTGTGGTTCTTGCTGATTCCCAGAATTCACAGTTAGTATATTCTGCAGTGCTGTAGTGGCATTCAGGTGATTCCATTGTGAATATGTAAAGGGATTTTGTATCCTTAGACCTGCCCTAGAACCATGTCGGTATGAGGTCTTTTTACTAGATGATGAGGGGGGAAAAGTAATCTTTTAATCCAAAGCAAAATGGATGGAAACAGTAAGCAGTTTTGGCCGTGTTTGTCTATGCTAAGTTTCCAGACATGCTACACTGAAGGGTTTGCACTGATGGAAAGCTTCAAGTCCTCTTTATGTGTTTTATCTCTCCTCGGTCACATTTACTGAGGCTGTGATGGAGTTCAAAATACTTCTGGCTTGGTTCTTTCCACAGTCGAGGTTTCACTTCTTGGGAAAGTTCCTGTTAAATTCAGATCTTCCAGTCTTGTTCTAAACCTAAAGGTGCACAAATCTGGAAGTCCGCAAGAAAATAAATTGAGCTCTGTATTATGGATCTTTGGAGGGGGGAGGAAATAGAGAAATATTTTATGGCATACCTAAAGTTAAAGATACCTGCTAAAGCAGCTCAGTCTCTGTCTGTGGGAATAACAATAGCCCAAGACTGTTGTAATCTATCAGAGCTGTGAGTTTTGCATATCATGACAGAAGTACAGAGAAAGATTCTAAATGATCATCTGTTCTTTGAAGGGGTGGGGAATCAGCCAGGGTTTGGCTTCATTCCACAAAACCTTTGCAGAGTGAGAAAGTTCTGTCCAAAAAATTTTAAGTAGAAAATGCAAAGAACAAGAAGAGAAAAGAATTATACTCCTTTTAAGATCAGAGGAACTTAATGAGCTGTCCAAGCCATGCTGGACACTTCAGGAAGAAGTAAGACTTAGTGCCAGACTGCTGCTCAGTTGATTATTTTGTCAGCATTCACACTATTACCTTTATTTGCTGATGTGCCAAAGTTTTTCTCAGGTGGTATGAGAAACATCTGCCAGTCATCCAAGAAGCAATATAAAAATAAAATATATTAAAAAAAACCAGTTAGGGTCATGGGTTTGACTCAATGATCTCAGAGGTCTTTTCTAACCTAATTGATTCTGCGATTCTAGTAAGTGCTAGTGAGTGTTGACTCGGTTTTTAAATTACAAGATTAAAATACTTTTCAACTCTTCAATTTGCATTTGAGCTTTAAAAATTGCAGGCTCTCCCATCAAAAAGAGAAGCATTAGTTGCCCAACTGTAAATATGGTTATGAAATGCTGCTTTATTTGCTCAGCAGATGTTTTCTGTTTCCTGGCAGGACAGGGAACAAGAACTGGAGCAACTGACCAAGGAGCTGCGCCAGGTGAACCTGCAGCAGTTCATCCAGCAAACGGGAACCAAGGTGACGGTGCTGCCGGCAGACCCCGTGGAGGTGGAGGCCCCACACGTGGAACTCGAGAGAGGTGCAGCCCTCGGAATGCTTTAGGTGGGAGGGAGGGAGGGAGAAGGGGTGGGCAGTGCCTTTACTGCCGCTTAATACTGGCACTCCTACGTGAAGTGAATGCTGCCTTAGCAAAGACATTAGCAAAACACTAAGAGAGCGTACTGTCGAGTACTTCTTTTCATTCCAAGGGGTTAGCAGGCTCTTAATAAAGAGCAGTATGTGGAGAACTTCTCTCCCACTGTGCCTGGGCATGCGGTTGTCCCATCAGCAACCCATTAAGCCTGCAGCTTTCAAGAGTGGCCGCCATGGCTGGCTGCCAGCACGGAACGTGATTCCACATCTGACATTGCTGTTCGTCTGGGTTCTTCCTCTTCTGGTGGGGGTGTTGTCAAAGCAGAAAAAGGAATGTGTCTGGATCCCAGGAAATCCCAGACAGCAGCCCCACGGGAACAGGAGCTAATCCAGCTGGGCTGCCAGCCATGCAGAAGTCCTGCACAGATGGCTGTTAGCGGGTGCGAACTGACTTTGCCCCCAGTGAGATCAGTGCCGCCTGCACGTGCCCACATCTGGATCCAGAATTTCCTGGGCACAGCCACGGGAGCGTTTGGAACGCGTGTCAGAGCTGTGGCACCAGCACAGTCGTGTGCTTTACCCAGCGCTCTGCTTGCAAGGGGCTCTTTGTCTCGGCATTCTCCTGTGCTGGGTCTGTCTCTCTGCTCAGAAAACTTGATAACCAAAAGGCGCTGGGCGGGCAAGGGGGTGGGGAGAGAGGAAAACACAACCAGGCCTTCAAATGCAGCACTTGCAGGACCTGTCTCTTTTAAGTGCACAGGAAGCTGAAGCTTTGAGTTACATTACAGGTTCAAGCTCTTTCTGCACATCACCATATGAGTGTGTGTGTGTTTCTTGTGTGAATGTTGTTTCTTGTGTCATGTTTCTTGTGGGAGGGTAACTATTTTGCGTGGGTTTTGTTCTGTTTTGAAACGAGTAGGAAGTGTGCGGCTTACATCTCCTCACTTCCTAGCCGGGCACTTCAGGAGTTTGTTACATGTGGAACTAGTTCTTTTGTATTGCATTAAGCAGGAGGAGAAGAGGTGCTTTATGGATGTCACCCCTGCTGATGACTTTTCTAATTGCCCTTTTTCTCGTGCAGAGCCAACCTTTCAGTCTGGGTCACTGAAGCGCCCTGGCTCATCGAGGCAACTCCCCAGTAACCTTCGGATCCTACAGAACCCCCTGTCATCTGGTTTTAACCCGGAGGGCATTTATGTATGACAGTACATACCTCTTCTAGAGAGGACCTAGCAAGGTACCCTGGACAAGATACACTTTATTTTATTCTGCCAATGATGAATGGAAGAAGTTTTTCTTGTTTTGGTTTTTTGTTACACCACCGTGTTATTTTTTCTTCTTCCTCCACCACCACTTGGAGCCATACCCTGTGCACTGATGCTAAAGAGACAGGAACTGTCTCGATTCATAATTGGCAAGGATGACCTTGCTGTCAACACAGCTTGAGTGCAAAAATCTTCATTGTTTTTGCTACTTCAGAAGTGTTTGGGAAAGTATTGTTCCTTGTATAGGCATAAATGGAAAACTGAGGGTGAAGTAAACCGTGTATGCAACTTTATCAGAGGTTTAATTTATTCCCTTTAATCAATGGACCTGTGAATGTTGACCTTTTATATTTTTATTTTTAACTTGTGAATTATCACGTATGGCTGTGTGTCAGTCTGACAAGATGACTTTAATTTGTGTGTACCAACATCCCCCATCTGATCAACTACAGCAACCTGCAATGCAGAGTTCTGAGGGGTGCTGAACCATTGCAGTGGTTTCTCACCACTAACTTTGTTCATTTCTGTCGTGAGTCATCATATGTCATGTTCCATCCATTGCTACCTTTTAAGGCTTGAAAAGTGAGCTTGTGGGATTTACTTGCTGTTGTATCTGCCTTGAATGAAGCACCTAGAGTTCAAAAGATTTATGGATTTTAAACCTTGGCTTGGTAAAAATATTTCCAGCATATGATTGAAGATGCACTAGTTAGATGATATTTTATTATATAGAATGTATATTTGAAATATTTTGCCACATTGTATATGCCTTTTGAGAAAAGAACAATGTAAGAAGTTGTCTTCATATATCTTACCAAAAGAGAGTAGGAGGCTTTCACTGTGTATGATTTTGTACTTTATTTTTTCCACTAGCCATTACAGTGTTCTTGTTTTGTAACAAATCTTGCTGTTGGATGGGAAGAAAGACACAACACAAATAAGTATCGTCTTCCAGCCTTCCAGAATCCACTCAAGTTTTGTGAAGGGAAGAAACCTGGCAGAGTCCCATGAAGTCAGTAGCAGAGTTCTTATTGATAGGAGTGAGGCCAGGATTTCATTCAGCTCACTGGTGGAGACATTTGGTTCCTTTGAAAGACAGTCACTTACAGAATATAAAGCTTCCAAGCAGAAAATACACACATTTGGTGGTCATTTTTCACAAAACATATGAAAAGAGAACTATCGCATCTTGATGTTGCTCTAATGCAGTCAAAGCTAAGAAAGAATTAGGCAAAAAGGCTTCCCTGCAGAAAGTAGCCACTCCCACATAGCTCGTTGGTTGCAGGCCTTGAAGTGAGATTGCTGGAGGGGACACCAGATTTGTGGAGAAAGGGACTGACATCAGTGGGACGCTCTGTAAACGTTGGGGGCTGGCCCCATGGATGAGTTAGGGAAGGGATGGGCCTTCCCTGGTTTGTATTTCCTGTTCTAACAGCAACTCACAGCATCATCCCCACCTTGGAGATCCCCTGTGCCCTCACTGCAGCGTTGAACACTTGGGCTCAGTCAGTGGCGAAACGACTGAACTCCTGATGTTGTCCTTGGCAGGGTCAGGATTTTACCACTGCTAGGAAACTCCAAGCTTTTTGCCATAGAAAAATACTTAACTCCTAGCATCCTCTTGTGTTGATTCACTGATGTGCAGATAAATGTTAATTTAATTCTCCTTTTCTAAAAAAAGGAGCTTCCTGACAAATGGAAGTTTTAAAAGATAGAGCAGAAGATGAAGGATTCTTGAGTGTTTAATGCATTTTTTTCCTTTCCACTTATTAATGGCATCATATATTTTAAAAATGCTGCTGTATTTAGACTAACAGCAACAGATAAGGCTGTGAATATATAAAGGACCTTTCCAAACGGACTCTGAATTTTTACTGTTTAACTTATCAGGTCTCTCTTTTTTTTTTTTTTCCCATCTTCCCTTGTGAGCAAACTGGAAAATGAGATATTCCTACCTGAGGAACCTTTGCAGTGCTCACCCATTTTACTGTTAGTTTATCACAATTCTGTGCTTATGTTTACTGTGCCCATAACTTTGTATTAAAAAAAAAAAAGAAAGATTGTGTGTGTATATATATATATATATTAAAAAAGTGTAAAATATACATAGTTTGGGGACAATATATGTCCAAGGTACTTGAGCATATATGCCTTACATTCTGGGTTCAATTTACAGAAATGAAATGGCCCTCTCCAGTGGATATCTTGCATCTTCAGCACCTCTTGATGTTAGAGATCTGAGGCACTCAGCACCTTGCAAAGTCTGGCCCAAATTATGCTGCATGGGGGTGGGGGGAAACAGTCTTGTCCTGAGATGAAGTATTTTTAAGGCAGATCAGCATATTTACCCCAGCTAATGCTTTTGTCATATTCTGTGACTGGTCCATCTCCCACAGATGTCAGTTTGAGTTGAATTGGGTTCTTGCATTGTAAAACCTGCTCTCTTTCTCTGCTGGGTTATTCTGTAAGATGGAGGGAGGAGGAGAAGGATTAAAAGGAAGAGTAAGAGCAGCTTTGGAGGGCTTGAATTGCAGCTTTGTAATAGAATCAAGGGAGGAATTTGCCGTTTGAGTTAAAAAGTAGCACCTACTGACTGCAGCAGCTGTTGGACACAGGGGCCAGCCTAGAGCTGGCTCAGGAGTGACCACTGCAGCACCCCTGAGTGGCCCTCCTTGCCAGGGCTTTGGCACATGTCAAGGTGATCTGAAAAACGTTTGCAGCTTCAGCCACTGCTGTGGCCAAGGAGAGGCTTTGGTATCCAGACCTGCCAGTTGTGAGACACTGACAAATTCCCCTGCCCCCACCATAATCCTCTTGCTTATTGAATTTCACCCAGGCTGAAGTTCCGTAGCATTTTCACCCTGTCTGTAAATAAACCAAAAAGAAATGGCATGCCCTTGCATTAAATGTGAATTGACCCACGTGTAACAGTTAGTAAATTCCTCACACTACAGCGCTTAGAGTTTTGCTTCTGATCAACTGCAGAAACTCACTCTTTCTTTACAACTGTACAAAAAGTCCATTTTCAGAAGTGTTCCAAACCTACTTCTGGGGCATTAGCAGAAAGGAAGCTACACATACGAATTTTAACAAGTGCCATACTATTTACTGGGCAGCATGATAAAAATGGGGTTTTTTGCTTGCATTAAATAATTGAATACACAAGCACTATTTTCCAGTGCACAGGGAATTTATATGGAGAACTCCTGTAATTTATTACTAATGGAAATTAACTGTGTTACCTCTCTCATCCAGGAGGATACAGTTTATTTTTGCTGGAGATGCTATGTTGTTAGGGGAAAAGAGGGGGGTGACCATCTGAAAAGCCAGTAGGTTAAGGCTAAGGTGAATGGTCTGAACGCCTGAGCAAGGGAGAATCCCAGGTCCCACTCTGAAAAGTCAGCTCCCTGTATCTTTCAGTGGGACTTAGGTTCCCAAGTGCCTGAATTGCTTCTGGAAATGGTATGTTAACATTGAGATTGCTTGCTTTTCTAAACCCTGGCAAGTTGGGAGGAAGTTCTTGAAGAAGATAACTACCACTACTAGCATTAGCAATATGCAAACATATGAGGTAAGAGGGAAAAAGACCCTTTAGTGAAATAAAAATCTCCTCTTGGGGCAGCAGTTGCCTTGTTTTTAGCGTGAAGAGTATTGCATTATTTTAGTGAACTGGGATCATATGAGTATGATCGGAGAAACATCGATCGTGTAATTTTTAGTGAGTTACCTTGAAGCATATAAATTCCTGATGTGCATTAACTTGAGTGAATTGGGCCTTAATGATATGTGTAAATAACAAAACTGTATTCAGATATTTTTTTCCAGAAAATAGTCTCTAACGGTCTGTACTGTATTAAAAAAAGTGTCAAAGTGTTACTTTTATATTACACCTCCTTTTTTTGGTTTTTTGGTTTGTTTTTGGTGGGTTTTTTTTTTTAGAACATTGAAATGTGCATGTTTATTCTATTTGCTACAGTATTTTAATGTTTTGGATGAAGGCCATCAGTTGTATGGAGATGACAAAACAATCATTCTGTCTATTTATTCAGTATTGCTGCTTAAAGTTTTCAAAATAAAGCTTTCAATGCCAATATAGTGACTGATTGAAAGCTGTTCTAGCTCTCTTCAGGTGTTTTTTTTTTATGTTTGTAGAAAACAACATAAGTGAAACTTGGTGTATGAGCTGTTATACCAGCAAAGAATTACTGCAATAATATTAGGGGGCTGGGTGTAAGTGGGTGTAGTAAATACCTAAATGTATGCATGCAGTGAATGCCTTTAGGTCTCTAAGTGGAGTGCTGAAGAATGTTAAATCCTTTGTGGTCTTGCAAGCACTTTACACATGTGATCAAGTACTGGGTAGAGCTTCGTGTCCATGTGCGCTGCTTGTGAGGGCGGAACAAGGGGGTCACAAAGGATCAACTCAGAGCCCTTCGAACCAGATTGGATTTAAGCACATTCTTGAGTGTTCCACAGATGTGTTTCTGACTGGGGCCTAAAAACGTGTTCTGATACAAAACCTTTTCAGTTGCAGCAAGGATGCCTCAAGTGTAGCTGGTACCTCTGAAAATTTTAGTAGTTCTGGAATGGATCAAGTGTGCCTGCTCTACTTGTGAAGTGTGTCAGAATGCTGAGAGCGTTCACCCTCACCATCATCCCATGAAACTGCTAACTAGGGGTTCTGACTGGAACATTTGAGTTGCTGATGCTTTAACCTAGAGAAGCAACACAACCTGTGAAAACATGAGTGAGCATTTTATTACTGCTCCGCTTCAATGCAAGATGAAAATCTGTATTATATGTAACTATATTTTTTGTCATTTAAAAAGCTTCTATTTTTTATTATTCTCATGAATGGTTGACAAAAAATATTGGATATGCTCCCATACAATAAATTCCCCTCTGAAACTTTGGGTCTTTAGAGTCCGTGGCTTGCTGGGATTGCACCGTTCACGTTGCGCACGTCTCACGATAGAGCTGCTGGGACTCTGTCAGAGAACAAGGGGCCTGAAGGCAGGGCCAAGGCCAAGGTTGGTGTGTCCAGCTGAAACAGTTCCAGAAATGGACCTGTGTCGAGCATTAGGCCACAGGAGCTCTCCTAAAATGGCCATTTCCTTGGGGTGTGGGACACACAGCTGGTTGGTGTGGGGCCTCTGTGGCAGATGAGAGAGCTCCTTTACTCTAAGTGTGCCGTAATCTCAATCAGATAAAGGCCAGGCACTGCAAGAGAGAAGAGGAGCTTGTTTTCAGCTGAGGAACTGTTATTAACAGTAACCCTGAAATGACAGAATTGGTCAGCGACTCAGGGAAAGTGTAACTTAAAGCAAAGAGGTAGAGGTTCACTTGGAGGTGATCAGGGAGAAGAACTGAAGCTTCTTCAGGATACAGATTCTTCGCACAACAAATGCAGGGTGCCCTGATGCTTCAGGGAACAGAAAGAAATTAATCTTTGAAGGAATAGAAGGCCTTTTAGGCCACATTCGGGTGTAGTTACTGTGCTGAGACCAGAGAGGGTGTGAAGATTGCTTGAGATCATTTGAGCTAATCATGGCTGGGAACTTGATACAGCTGGAGACTTGTGATTTAAGCCATCCAAATGCAGTCCTCAGTCTAATATCACAACAAATGGATTTTCCTAAGCTAACTGGAGCCTAATCTTATTAGATGTGAGGAGAAATGAGCTAACAGTAGTGGCAGTGTTGACTGGCAATAAGACAATGCCATGAACTCCACTGAAGCCCCAGCACGTGGCACAGTTGTTGTCAGGGCCGTGGAAGTTGTGGAGGCCCTGTGCTCCTGAAAGGTGCCCTTTCCTGCTCCCGTGCCAGTCAGCTGGCTGGCTTTTGTGGTAACTAAGGTTTTCCAGCATGCTCAGCAGAGCCAGGGCTACAGCTGATGGTTCTGATCTTTTGCTTTGCCTTTAAAGAACAAAGCAGTGTATTTGTATGTGGCTGCTGCAGCACTAACTAGCTCAGTGTAACTGGACCACTAATGAGTTGCAAAACCAGGCCAGATCAATGATCCATTTTGTTCAGAAGCTGCACTGAATTCTTCTGCCTGTCACGTCTGTGTCAGCTAGGTAGTGTTCCTTTATAACCCAAATTTTTAATGATTGTTTCAACTAAGATGTCTGGTGTCTGAAGTAGGGCACAATGAGCAATGCTCCCCATTATTGCCTTGCTTGAAAATGATATATTTTCTACCTTTGATATTATAGCTAGTGTTAATGAGTATTTTCTGGGTCAGCCACTGCTTCATCCTTTCTCTAGAAATACTGGATGGAGACAATCTCAGTTGGTCTATTTTGTTCCCTTTTTCCAGGTGGGTATGCTGTGTACTTTTTTTCCATCCTTTGCAGTGAGTTCTGTGTGCTGTCCAGAGCTGGCTGGGAAGGAACCTCTTTGGCTTTTGCTAGTGCGACAAGGAACTGATGCAATCAGAGCTGGTAAACTTCCCTGAGCAACCTCACTGCTTATCTGAGCAACTCAGGCACTGCCAGTGTCCTCGTGCCACTTCTGTGTGCCTCCCTCCTTGCTGCCACACAGCCCTGGAGTTTCTCCCCCATGCAATCTGAAGTTTGATTTCTAGAGGCTTTTTGGATCTGAATCCCTGGCTGTGGAAAGGCTACAGGGATCTCTGCCATCTCTGGCAGAGTGAGAGTGTCATCACAGTGTCATCACACTTCTGTTCAGACATCTGGAAGCTGATGGAGGTGAAATACCACTACACCAGACTGTGCTTATTGTTTCAGCTACACCCTTTGTCTGTTCTACCCCTCTGCAAAAGGAGGAAGATAGTTGGTAATTGGAAGACTTAGTAGAAAAACGTAGTATAAAAGATCTAATATTCAGTCCTGGGTCAAGTTGTAGGGATGAAAAGTTTTCTATGATTTATTTTTAATGAGTAAAAGTTCGAAGAAAAAGTATTCAGAAGAGCTCCAGCTGGGCTTCCGGAAAGTGAACTTTAAAAACCCACCTTATCCAGTGCAACACAAATGAATGCCAATAATTACCTGCCTAGGTATTTTTAAAAGGAGGGCTTCTGATTAAAACAGAAACAAAAACAACAAAAAAGCAGGGTGGTGGAAGGCAGGGAGTGAGATGTAGACCAAGTAAAACACCTTTAACCTGATTTGTATTTGGCCTGAAGTCCCTTCCATTGCCAGTGTGATGGAAAGTGAATCATCCAGCTTTGGAGCCATGGTATCACAGAAGTACCATCAGGAGCTATTGCTAAAATTAAATTCAGGCCAGCCTTTAAGTGGGAAATAACTGGAATTTCTTTGTGGTTTCCTGTGGAGCTTCTCCTAAATTACCACCTGTCACAACTTTTATTGTGTGTATCAAACTGCTGCTCATGAAATGTTATGTGGCCAGAACAGATGATTTGGCTTTAGCAGTCCCAGTCAGCCTGAGGTGAGCTTTGATCGATGAGATGGAACTGGCCCTCCTGGCACACTGAAGGGAAACCCCAGAGTGCCAGCTGACCTTTGACTACGCTTTGTTGCTACAAAGTTGTCTTAAGCGTTCCCTTGACCGAGCAGATCTGCAGCGTGGCTGCCAAGACTGTGGCCTGGATTCTCCATTGTCATGTCGCTTGTGTCACGCACAAAACGAGCGTGGAGGAGACAGTGACACAGCAAATGAGAAAGGCAACAGTGTCCATTAGCTGTAGGGCTGGGGTGAAAGGTTATGCCAGGGGCAGGCACCAGATAATCGGGTCCCCTCGACTGTGCCAGCGCTGCAGTTCCCAGCAGGCTCACACGAGAGGGCAGCAGTACGTGCAGCAGCCACGCACTGCGACGGGAAGCAGGTTTTCTAGGAATACACAGCACTTGGTAGGGAATCGTGTAAGGCACCCAACATTCCAACTTCAAACGAGTTCTTTCAGAAAAGACACAGTAATACTTATAAAGAGACATGTCTTAGTCACAATGTCGGTGTAACTGATGCACAAATGATGCCATTCCTGCAGTTTCTGAGCAGGCCTGGAAGCTTTGTGAAACCTGTACGGATGTGGGTTGAAACATTCCATTTTAGATACTGTCATGTGCCTGGTGTGTGTGCCCGTGCCTGGGAAGCTCTTGTTTCATTTCCCAGCTCCGCCACAGATTTCCTGTGTGTGACCTTGGGCAAGAACTATAATCCCTGTGGATTGGAGTCCCCCAGCTGTAAGCCTGAGATAATACTCCCTCATCCCCTTTGACTTTGTCTGTCTTTATGGCAGGCCCCGTGGGGAACAGCATCTCAATTCCTATTTGTTTGGCAAATAGTACTGAGCATAATGTGGTCCTGAACTTGGCTGTGCCATTCAGATACTGCTGCACGAAGTGTATTTTTATATCCTACCAAGAAGGTGACAAGAAGTCACTCAGAGTCAGCTTTACTTTGCAGTGAGAGCAAGATGCAGGTGTGTTGAGGGGAGCTGGGGGTTTTTGAAGGTGAATTCTTGTTTACCTTTAAGCAGATTTCTTTTTCTAAAGGGGTAAAAAGGAAAAGCAAGTAAGGGAATAAAACCTCATTTCAACTTTTGCTCACCTCTCTTCTTGCAAAGTGCTGTTATTACCAGAGGCAGCCTAAATAATTTTGCAAGTGCTGCTTAGGAGTGTGTTGAACCTAATCTATAGAAACAATTGACTGAACAGGCTGAGATTTGCTTGGTGGTCCTAAATGTTCCCGTGTTTCCACAAGTCTTAGGATCTTCTAGCAATGTGCATGGAACCAGTAATGCACCATGACAGGCTGCCATCTCACAACGTTCCATAGATACTCAAGTGCCCTTTGGTATTAGTGGCTGAAGAGATAAAGCACACAAGTTAGAATTGTAGGAAGGTGCCTTTTTTCGTTGTTTTCTACATGCTCCAAATAAATTTAATTAAATAACAAACACCTCAGCTGCACTTACACCGGAGTCCTGCCCAGAATGAGCACCTTTCAGCATGTCTGAGCACAGAGACTCCCTGCTGCTCAGTTCTGAGGTGAAAGATCATCTAAAGATGTTGCCATCTGAAGCCATTTCAGTAATAATTAGTGCAGCTGCTGCCATCTGACAGGGCAATGAATAAATAATCAGTCCTGCAGTATCTTACCTCATGTCCTGCTCAATGAAGTTCTTGCTGCTACCTTTGTACATTATCTGAGGAACTTTACAGCAGAAGGCATGTACTTCTTAGGAACATCTCCCTCCTGTGGTGGGAAGAACGGACTGCCCCCGGGGTTAGCAGCCACACAGGACAAGCACATAATCCAGGTGTTGTGAGCAACTGCAAAAGCAGGAGCCTGGGCAGTGTGAGCACCTTGTTTAACATCTTTGTTCAGTGGCAGAACACAGTCTAAAATTCCAAAGGAAAAAGCTACTTTCTTACCTTACTACGACTGTGTAACTGATCCCAATCATACCTTTTTCATATATGCACACACATATATGTGTATGTAGTCGACTCATTAGATGTCATTATCCCTTTTGTCAGCTTGAGAAACTAATGCCCAGGGATGTGCAGGGCTTTCCCAGAAGGAGTACAAGCCCTTCATCTCCATGTACTGACTTTTGCACATGGATCATTTGCTAAAAAGTCTGTTCTGACCAACACAGAGTTGTCCAGCAATGGTTCAGTCAGGCTGGGCCATCTAACATTCTGCCTCGAGCTCTATAAAAAGAACTGACTGGGCACAGGCAGCTCAATAGTAAACTACCCTTGGTGTGGCATTACCAAAATACCCTACTTGGAGAGGAAGCTTTCCCTAACCCTTCAGTCAGAGGTTAAACCTCTTCCTGATAGCAGAGGATTTCTCTCCCTTCTAAACTGAATAATGAGAGCACTTCAAAAGAGGTGGGATTTATTCTTTCCTTTAGCAAGTATTGCGCCAGGTTCAACCAATAAAGACTTTACCTTTGAGATCTTATTAGCCTGTTTAAAACTTAAAACTTTGCAAAATCAGTATCTTCATTTACTATTGATTTTAGCATGCTGGTTTCAGCCTATGCAAGAGTTCAGCTCCTTGCATGATTGAGTCTGTTCTGATTTCCTCTTCAGGTAACTCTGCTTAGTTATTATATTATTGCTTCTCTTGTCAGCCAGAACCTCACAAGACTCCTGCGATGTGGAGGTGCCTTCGGTCGAGGAGTCAGGCTTGCATGCTGAAGGCACTGCTGTGTGGGTGCATCAGGAACATCTGGGAAAAGGAGGAGATCCCTCTTCACAGGCTTGTATAAATAAAGATGGTTTGACCTCATTGTGGCCTTACAGTGCCTGAAGAGGGTCCGCAGGAAAGATGGGGAGAGACTCTTGACAAGGGCCTGGAGTGACAGGACAAGGAGGAATGGCTTCACACTGACAGAGAGCAGGTTTAGATTGGATATTGGGAAGAAATTGTTCCCTGTGAGGGTGGTGAGGCCCTGGCACAGGTTGCCCAGAGAAGCTGTGGCTGCCCCATCCCTGGCAGTGTCCAAGGCCAGGCTGGATGGGGCTCTGAGCAACCTGGGATAGTGGAAGGTGTCCCTGCCCATGGCAGGGGGTGAAACTGGATGATCTTCAAGGTCCTTTGCAATCCAGGCCATTCTGTGATTCTGTTCTATGATGTGGCTGTACCCACTAGGGAAAGTGGCAGGGTAGCCCTAAACTACCAGGGTGCTGCCCCAGCCCAGGCAGCTTTGCTCCTGAAGGTACAGCTGGTGATCTCTCCAGAAAACAAAAGTCAGGGACAAGCAGTACCTTCCCACTGACTCTGCCAGGCAGCTGAATTGCCCTCTACCCCTTGGAATGCACTGCCCTGGTGTTACTAAACTCAAGCAATCCCGTGACATTACTGTGTACTTTTAAAAGCAGGTATTGCAGACTCTGCACGTTCAGCAATCACAGCAAACAGCTGGACTCCTGGAAGTGCCTTCTGGGCCTGGCAGGACACTGAAGGGAGCGTGCTTCCCACGGCTGGCTCTTGGGGCATGGCACACAGATTGCTCTCAAAGGTCATTTTAAATAACTGTACTTACCTCGTCATTTACAACACCAGAATTAGCCCCGTGACCAGTTAGGCATTTTTCAGAGCCACTTCATGTTTTGCAGATGTGGATGTATCTTTATGTTCTTATTTCTGCTCTCTGCAGAGCAAACTGCACTCCAGACACAGCTTCTGTGCTGTGCCAAGGTGCAGGAACACATGCAGCCCAGCTTCACGTAAACACATTTTCCTTTGCAGACAGACTAGGAGTGCCCAGGAGGATTATCTAATGATGGCAGCTTGTTAAGCAAAGGTAGCTCCTCTCTCAGAGATCAGATATTGAAGGAAACACAGGCAGCATTAACTCTGACCTTTGTCCACACACATTCCCATACCCTCCAATTACCTTTGTAGCAGCTAATAAGGAATTCTTGCTTATTCTACACACTTTTCTAATTTTTTAAGCATTTTTTTCCTAGACATGTTGGCCTGTTTGCCTCTACACATTTCATTTCTGACTTCACTCTGGAAAATGAACTCCTGATGGCAGTGCATTCTGCATGACAGACCCTGTATATCCAAACCAGAGCATCTGTAAGTGTCTGCAGTACAGGAGAAAACAAACCCATCCCACATTCGTGGATTCAATTCCCTAACTCCCAGCAGCTTCTCCCTGGAACAACAGAGGGCACCACTCCTCACACAAAACGGTGGAAGAGGAGCAGCCCTGCCTTTGAGTTACGGTTCAGGACCTAGACTATTTATCTCTCAGTAGGTGATTGGGATTGAATATTCCTCCTCCCAGGAGGTTCAACTCTGCATCTCCTGCTCCCTGTGCCAAAAGCTGCTCTCAGGTACCTGTGCACTGTCTCTCTGGTGGATCTTGCCCCAGTTTGCACAGAATCATCAAGGTGACACTTACTGAGAAATAGCTTTAGCCCGTTTGATTAGAATCTGCACTTGGGGAAAGAGGAAACCACAGCTCCTACCCCAGCTCCCATGAGGATCTGTTTTTATTCCAGTGAGTTTACAACATAAAATGTATAAACATGAAGCATATCAGGGCTGGAACCTCAGTTTCTCCTCTTAGGTGGCTGTGTTATATTTTGATCTTACTCTTCTGTCCAACAGATGCCACAGCATCAGTGCTGCCAACTGTTTTGAAATAAAGGGACCTACAAGAGCCTACAAGAAAGATGGAGGGAGACTATTTACAGGGCATGGAGTGACAGGAAAAGGGGGAATGGCTTCACACTGACAAAAAGGAGGTTTAGATGGGATATGAGGAAGAAGTTCTTCCCTGTGAGTGTGGTGAGGCCCTGGCACAGGTTGCCCAGAGAAGCTGTGGCTGCCCCATCCCTGGCAGTGTCCAAGGCCAGGCTGGATGGGGCTCAGAGCAACCTGGGATAGTGGAAGGTGTCCCTGCCCATGGCAGGGGAGTGGAACTGAGTGGTGTTTAAAGTCCCTTCCAACCCAGGCCATTTCATGATTTCATATCACAGTAACAACATTGTTATTTCAGAATAATCTAAGTTAAAAAACAATCTCTACTAAGGTTTTCCCTGATTTATTAACCCTCCAGCTGATGCCCTCAAGGGCTGTAAACCTCTTGGTCTTTATTATTTTCTGTACAGAA
>VZRO01006319.1:167678-215316 GCA_013397915.1 Daphoenositta chrysoptera
GGGGGGGGGTACGGTTAGGGGGTCACGTTCGCCATACGTTTTCTATACATTTCTGTAGGATGCGTGGGCACGAACAGGCGCACACGCGTGTTGCTGCGCGGAGCGCTCCCTGGCCCGGCGCTGCCGTGCCGCAGCTCTCGTCCCCCCGTGCTCCCGCCCGGCCGCCGCTGCTCCCGGCAGCTCTCCCTCGCGACCTTTGGACGGGAGCCGGATCTGCCTGCAACGCCAGACCTCGGCAGAAGCGCTCCTTCTATACAGACGGACTCACGTATAGAGGCACATATATAAAAAAATATGTCTATANCCCGCTCCCCGCCGGCGGCGGCGGCACCGACAGCCGCCTCCCTAATCCCGTCTCACACTGGTACGAGCACAGGGCCGGCAACGTGACCCGACCTGCTGCCACATCACTGCCGCCGGGCTGCACCGGGTGGCCCCGCTCCGCCGTCCCCCGCTAGCAGGCGGCGGCACTGGGTGGCACCGGGCGCCCCCGGCTCGGACTACAGCGAGCCGTGCCCCTCCAGCCCCGCGCCCCCCGTCCCTCGCCGGGCAGCCCGCCAGGACCCTGCTGCCAGCGGAAGGACGGGGTGCCGGTGGCCCGAGGGAAGGGGATGCTCTTCTTTCCCGTGCCCCTTGCAAAGGCGCTGTCTGTGCGTGCGTGTGTGTCCCCGCGTGTGCGCGTCCCGGCGTGTGTCCCCGCGTGTCCCCGCGTGTGCGCCGTGCCCGCACGCCGGCGCGGCATGTGTGGCCCTGCAACGTGCGGGGTGTGCGGCGTGTGCGGGAGCGCAGCGGCCCCGGCCCCACGTGCGGGACGGGGGGAGCGGACACCCCCCACACCACCACCCCCTCTCACAGCCCGGCTGGCGGGTTTCTCTCCGGTATTCCCGGCGGGAGCCGCAGGCGGGAAGTGTCAGCTGAGGCGATCCATAGCGATGTGTTTATCCCCGCCGCCAGCGCTGACCGCTTGCTTTTCATTTGGTTCGGTTTTGCTCCCTGCCTTCCGCGGGCTCCGGCTCCTGGAGGTGCGTGACCTCCAAACCCGGGCTCCCACAGAATCCGGCGGCTGGAGAAGGCGGGGGAATTACCCCAATAAACACCAAACACGCCCCCGCCTGCCAAAACAGAGACGGGAACCTCACATCATTCCTGTCTAACGATCGTGCTTTACAGGTTCTCTGGCCAGGAGGGTAACTCGTGATTTTTGTGGGCGGGGGGCGGGGGGTGGCTGCCGAACCGCACTGCCCGTATGTAAAGTGCGAATGAGGTTTTAGGAGCAGCGAAGGCTCTGATGAGGTGTTTGAGGCTCCTGCTTGGCAAGCAGCTAGAGGCACTGCGGGCTTGTACAGCTCTCTCCCTGTTAACTTGATGGCATTTCCACACTGTCCGTGAAGCTAAACCGAGGACAAAAATAAATAACATACATGTGTGCCACGTGCCTATAGGTTATGGGGGGCGGAGGAGTCAGAAGGAGAGGCTTGTGGACTGCTGCAGAGATGGGTGGGAGAATCTGCTGCTGGTGAGGAAAGCAAACTGTTATATATGTTCATGGAGTCATAGAATATTCTGAGTTGGAAAGGACCCACAAGGATACTGGAGTCCAACTCAAGACTCTACACAGGACAATCCTACCAAGCGCCTGAGAGCATTGTCCAAATATTGCTTGAGCTCTGTGAGGCTTGGAGCCGTGGTCACTTCCCTGGGGAGCCTGTTCCAGTGCTCAACCACCCTCTGGGGGGAAGAAACTTTCCCTAATATCCAACCTAAATCTCCCCTAGCACATTACCTCGGGTAAACCTGGATTACAGAGCAGCTCCCTTGGGAAGGAGGACCACAGACTGCACGGGAAACTTGCTCATCAAGGACATATCGGTTGCCCCAAATCAGTCATCCATGCTGGACATATAAGGTAGAGCTGCAGGCTCTCTTGTTAGTCAGTGCAGAGAAACAAGCAGCTTCAGCATGAAATTCCTCTCCTCCTCACTGGACTGGTCCTTGAAAAAGCATCAAAAAAACAGCCCAAGTAAAAGAAGGAGCTTAACCCTAAAATAAAGCAAATGGAGACCTTTTGGGGGAGTACTGACTCAAAGGGAGCTTGAACTCTGAAAGAAAAGACAGTTCCCTGCAGGGGATTCCTCACATGGGCAGGAAAAGCAGGGCCTTGCCTAGTTCCTCTAACTAACAGACAGGGTAGGGAGTAGGAGGGGTGAGCATTTCTGGAGCAACCTCCTTGTGGAACACCTGGAGCATTTCTGGAGCATTTGTTTGCCAGCTTCATACTCTCTGGAACAACCTGCAGATCTTCAAATTATGGAAAGAATGTCCGGGGTGAGACTCAGCTTCTAGGAGAAGTCCTAATTCTGGGATTCCTCTGGAACCAAGTGGGAACGGAAATTGAAAATTACCAAAGATGCAAAACATGAGCCGACACAGCTGGAGGCCTTGCAAAAGGAGTTCAAGCAACATCTGGAAACTTCTAAGAGTTTTATAAGAGGTCACCTGCAGACAAGGAAAAAAGACTTCAGTGTCCACAGAGAGTGCGAAATTCTTCTGGAAGATTCCCAGTTTAAAGAGGCAGGATGGATCAAAGAGGTGATCAGCAGCATGAGTATGATGCAAAATAATGTTTTCCAGAAAATAAGAGGCACAAAAAAAGCTTTGGCCAATTTATAAGCCAAGATGAACCACAGCAAAGAGTTAAGAAATAGAAAAAATCGGCCAGAAAAGGAAATAAAAGGCTTGCAGGTCACCGCAGGAAAAAACAGCCTCCTGCTGCAGACAAGAGCTGGCCAGCACATTGCCTACCACCAACATCCACCAGCGTTTCCAGTCTCCAGGAGGAAGGAATCAGACTATTTGTCCCAGCTGAATCAGTGCAAAAGCCACAGTGTTTGAGAAAAATACATCTGAGAGATTTGTTCAGCTCCGTCCATACCCACAGCATAAGGGAATGGCTCTGATATGGGAGGCCTAGGAGCCAATTTGATGGGGTCAGCTCTTATGTCAGTGACAACTTGCCTTCAGGAAAAGAGATCAAATTATCTAATCTGGCTGTATGACTAGAAACAACCATCAAATTAGAGAAAGCTGGTCAGTTGTGTGCCACAAAGTGGGGGACAAAAGAGAATTCAGCTGAAGGATCTGGATTATTTTGGTTGAATAACAGGGTATTCAACCAGGGGAAATGGACATTGACCTATTAATAGATTTTTCAGTAAGGGGATGACCAGATTGAGACGAGGGAAAAATGGAAATGCAAGCACATAAAAACCTGAGCTGGGTCAGAGAAAAGGTCCTGGAGTCCTGGAGGAGATGCTTTGGGAGGAGCAGGAAAACAGAGCATGCACATAATGCAAGCTCCCTAGGCCAGTCTCCCAGGTCCTGGTGGCCCGCAGGGCAGAGACTTCCTGAGCCAGGAACGGTATCTCTGTGTTTAATGGGAAGCCAAAGATGCCTTGAGAGGCTGAGGAATGTGCCAAGTCCTTAAATCATGGGCTGCAGCAGAGCATTGGGCCAGGAAGCAGGCAGTGGTCAGTCCTGTCAGCGCAGCTCTGTGGCTCACATGGGGACAAGAAAAGAGAACTTCCACATCAGAGAGTACCACACACACCCAATGTATGTAAAGCGAGAGAGGCAGGGGCCATGCAAAAACACAGCTGAGCTCAGAAGCAGAAATAAAATAACCTGAGTGTGGGAAGGTGGTGGACCAAGACAAGACACAACGTGCAGTGAGCCCTTCGCAGGGTTGCAAAATAGGGAAATGGGGAGGGATCCAGCTGGGGCACAGAGTCAGGACCATGTTTTTGTGAAGGACTGGTGCAAAAACCTTACCAGGAGGACATTGGTCACAGTCTGGTAGGCTTTGGCCCATCTTAGGCCATGTGAGGTGGGTGATACCAGAGATGGGCCAGTCTCCCAAACCAGCCTGTGGGCTAACGGTGGCTGAGCTAATCAGCTTGTAGTGGATAGTGGTGACAGGAGAGTGTAGACACTTCCAAACCTGGGAAAGTCAGAAACAAGGCACTGGAGCAATAAGTGAGGCATGGTGATGTCCTGATAAACACCAAGAACTGTGTCTAACCCCATCAGTTTGGAAATTCCCTTTAAAGGTGTGTTTCAAGTAAAGCAAATTATTTGCAGGTAGCTGAGAACCTGTCCTGCCTTTGGGGACAGTAAAAAATAAAGGTGGCTCCACTATGAGGTTGCTGCCAGTCCTGACTGATGGGAGAGTCTGAATCCTGCCCAGAATCCTGGGACCTTAAGAGGCTCTTCCCCAACAGGTCAGTCAGATCTTGTGCATGTGAAACAGAAAGGATCTCCATCTGTCTGCTGGATGCCTTCCAGGAACATCAACCAGGAACAAGTAAAACAACTTCCCCTCAAGTTCCCCCTCTGAAGTCCCTGGAAAGAAGCTCTGTCTGAGCATGAAGGCCCCTTGGGTGATGGGTTCCATTTGGTCAGTCACAATATATCTGAAAGCTGTATCAACAGGCAGAAAAGACAAAGAAAAGAAAGATGGGAAAATTGCTTTCTCAGCAAAGCCCGACCTGGCAATTTAGTGATGACTGGGGGCTTATGCAAAGCCCCAGCTGCACTGGAGAGGCTGGTGGGGAAGGTAGGGCACACCATGCCAACAGGAGGCCTTGGATGGCCTCAACCTTCCAAGAGGTCTGTTGTGCTTAGGCTATTTATGGGTGCACGCCGAGACCTTTGAACAAGTGGTAGGTGCATTTACACATGGCCTGTGATAAGTTCAAGGCTGACAGTCTGTAACTGGTCCCAAAGGAAAGGGAGTTGTTCCAAGAGCAGGTAACTTCAGCCTGCTGCACAAGCTGGTGATGGGGAATTTCCACTGAAAAAAGCAAAAGCGGGACTGCCTGGAGCTGGCCCACTCCCCAGAGCTGCAGGTCCACAGGACTCTGCTCCTATTACAGAAGGTTTGTTTGTAGATATGCTAACATTGCAAAAGCTTGCTCGGGCACAGTGACAGAGGGAGAGCATTTCAGTGGCCAGCAGAATGAGATTTAGCAGTTTCCACCGGTGCAATTCTTGCCAGTGGTTAAATTTACTGATGAGCTCTGCTGGTATTTGCAGAGGAGGAACTGTAACAGGGGTAGGCCATGAATCCCTGCACTAGCTCACTCTGTGGGCCTCGGATTCCTCACTGCAATTTGCCCAAGTCTTTAGGAAAATGGCAATTTTGCAACTGCACAATTAACTACACCTCTGGGCATAAGTGGAGTAGCAAGGACACCTAATCCAGGCAGAACCCTTGGGGTGCAGTGCAACAGTGTCATGAAGAATCGATTCTTCAGGGGGATGAATGCAGAGAAGGAGATGCTTGTTTCCTCTCAAACCACTTGTAGATGTGCAAATACTTCCAGTTCACTCAGGAGAACCAAGGAAGGGAAGTGCCAGAGAAGGAATGAGGGCTCCTGAAGGTTCACCAAAGAAAGAATCCCAGTAGGATATAGCTAGAAAATGAGCTGGGAAACTCCACCGTCCTGGAGTGCTACACACATACATTTGGAGCACAATGGAGTGTGGGCTACCAAGGGAAAAACATTCTGGTCATGGTGGAAAAGTCTGGAGTCAGAGGTCCAATATGGCATAAAAGGTCTAGTGTGTGGAAACAACTGGTAGAGCACTTTTTAGGTGATGTCTGGAGCAGAAAGTTCTGATATTACTATTTTAAAGCTGGCAAACGTTTTAAACCACACTGTGTTTCTGTACATTTCCGACAAGCCTTAGCTAAGCTAAGGGAAAAGTCCTACACTGGTTAAGAATCAGGAAGGATGTAGAAAATGCGTGCAGGAGATGAATGCCCCTATTGCAAATAACAGTTCCACAGAAACACAGAGACACCCCATGAAACAGTATCTGACAGACTCATTCCATTAATAGGCTGCATTGCCTGGTGTCCTTGGGTTTCTGTCTGAAGCAGCTTCTGGGAGCTGCAGACTATTTCACAAAATGCCCTGGAGCTTGTCTGTTAGGACACCAGTGCCAGATGTCCAAGTGAAAGATGTCCTCTCCCTCCAAGTCCTAGGAGGTATGGGAGGATTGCACAAAGCTCGAGGGAGAAACACGGAATCCAGAACATTTCAGCAGATCTGTGAGGTTGTTGGGATCCCTAAAACAGCTCCATGTGACCACAGCCTGAAGGGTTGGTGGGATTTTTTTTTTTTCAGACTCTTCCAGTCAAGTGGCTTGCTCCTCAGAACTGCCTCAAATGGTAACACCCAGCATATTCTAGTCCTTTAGGAGGCCCCAGGAGAAGCAAAGCACTTCCTCACCATTTTGATGACAACCTAAGGATTTCTGCATGCCTTTTTATGGACTTCTGGGAGAAGAAGAAAGAGTTTTGGGTCATGCATAGAAGCACATGTTTTGGTTTTGTTTTTTTTTTTTTTAATTAAATGAAAATCTGGGATATTTTACAGTGTGAGAGTCTTTAAAAGGATAAACCTAGAGCAACACTCTTGGACTTACTGTATAAGGCCATATGGTACTGACCTGGATATTTACGGTGGTTACACACTACAGTGGGGTCCCAGGCTGTCACAAGGCCCAACAGAAAATGCAGTACAAGAAAAACACACTGGGCAAACAAAACTTCAGGATTTCACTCTTCCTCTGTTCTTCCTTCACTGCAAATGTAGCTGTGGAAAGCTGAGGCTGGAGAAGTTGAAGCACAGATCCCCTTCCCCCTTGCTAGCTCCAAAGGGGCAGAGATTTGCAGGAGCACTGAATGCATCCCGAGAGCACTCTGGGAGTGGCTGCCTGGAAGGGAATCAAGGAGCAGAAAACTACGAGAAAGGGGAGTGCAAATGTTTTGGATTAGTGATAGGAAAATACCTTCCTGAAGCACACTGTGTAATTACAGTAAGTAAGAATGTGTCATTCATCACTTCTTAAATTATTTTCCCTCATTCTCAGCATGGTGGGTTTATTAGAGCCTTGTCATTTTGAGCTGCTTCAGAATAAAGGAGGAGGCTGAGAGGTCAGGTGTGGGAGGGAGGCCAAGTCCTAAATCCAAGTGTGCAAGATAGGCAGGACAGTCTCCCTCCTCTATGAAACAGAAACCATCCCATTTCAGACACTTGGCTGCGGACAGGTGAGTGCTGAGAAGATGTCAGAGAAGTCAGAGGAGAAGCCCAGGGTGTGTTTTCGGGTACAGATGCTACTTGGAGCAGGCTGGCTCTGAGCAAAGAGCCCAAATCCTGTTGTTTGAGGCCTCCTGGGTTCTGGTTGGGAAGGGCTGAGCCTTTTAGCTAGAAGGGCAGGAGGAGAAATCAGGGGATCTTTTAGTGCCTGTCTGCTTCAGCCACCACCCCAGATCTACCTGGAATGTGCAAGCAAGGGGAAGTCCTCTGCATTGTATAAACAGCACTGGACTGGAAAGCCAAAGTATTCCACAGGCATAGGCACCAAGTGCAGTCCAGCCCCAGACCCCAAGCAGGACAGCACAGAGCTCAGCACAGACACTCAGGAGAAGGGACAGGCATGTGTGATCATCACTAAAAGCCACTGAGGGAAGGATAAGTCAGCCCTTAGACCCATCCTGGCTTGTCAGGACGTATCCAGGATACCTCTGGACCTTGTACCAGCTGGGAAATACCCCTCAGCCATTGTGCCTGAATTCCCTGCTCTCTCCAGTGTGCCCTTTGCTCCCAGACCAGATGGCAGCACGGTGCCCTGTGCTGGCAGTGCTCCCTGGGGTGTGCAGTACCACAGGGAGCTACCCCATGGTGTGTGGGGCTCTGAAGCTCTTGCAAATCCTGCTGGCAGGGTCACTTGCCCGCAGTGCTATTCACCTCCCCGGTGTTTCACCAGGCTGCTGCAGCCAGGGCGGGAGCACCGCCTGCGTTCCAGCAGCAGTGGTGGCAGGCTTGGCAAGCCTCCCTTCTTCGCAGGGAGACTCTCCTCCCCTCGATGAGCAGGTTTCCAGACAGCTGCCTTTTATGAGGACGGATTTCAGGAAGGCTCTAAACCCCAGCCTCGTTTAACTCGTCTCCCAGTGCTGTGCTCTGTGTCCTGCTGGGGAGGCTTTGCATGACCCCTTCCAGCTGCCGGCAGCCAGGCTTTCAACGTGGCAAGGGGCCGGGCTGTGTCTGGGCAAATGTTTTCTTTGTGCGGTCAGAAAGCAGGGCTGGGCAGAGGCGCCGTGCCCGAGGCACATCCTGACAATGAGCCCCTGCCCACCCAGGCCACGCTGGGTCCCGATCTCCCACGTTGATGGCAGGGACAGCGAGGGTGGCAGTGACCCTGGGTCTTCCCAGGAGCAGTGCTTTTATCTCAGGAGCAGCAGGGACACTCACCCTGGTGGGGAGGGATGCAGGGTGCCGGAAAAAAAGCGCGGGGTGCACACAGGGTGGGGCAGTGCCACCCACACAGCCCACCTGTGGGGTGTGCTGGCACCCGCTGTCTCCACGGCTTGGCTGTAGTGTTGGCCCCCAGGCAAGGTGGAGTGCAGCCTGTGCACCCCAGCAGGATCACCAGGGACCCCTGTCCACAGCCAGGCATTGCTGAGGTTGCTGTTCCATCCTCCCCCCACACACAGGTGCACACACCCCACAGCCGTGAGGGTCCCAACCATCTTTTCATAAAATTGCTTTGCATCCCAGACCCCAAGCACAAACCTGCCATGCTTGCTGGTGGCCTTGGCAAAGCAAAAGGCATTAAATCACCAAACCCAAGGCTTCAGCATGTGCCCATTAAAGCTCATGAATTTATGTCGAAGTTGGAAAAGGTCTGCGGTATGAAAAGGTCAGTGTTCTGTTTTATTGCCCTTTGCTTCCTTTGCTGTCCTAACAAGGTGTGAGGAGGAAGCCATAGGCTGGAGGGGTGCAGGAGCCATGGAAGTGAGCAGGTGAGGTGTGACATCCAAGCCATGCAAAGCAGTGTGTGATGCAAACCCCACCCTCCCACTCAGAGCAGGGTGGGCAGCAGGTCCCCAAAAATCTGCTCTGCTGTGAGGAGAAAAAGCTGTGCAGCCATTTCAGTACTTTCTTTGAACTTTACTCTGTGACTTTTCCAAAACAGCTGTGGCCAAAGTTCAGCCCATGGATCTCAGCACATGGTCCAGGCCTTTGCAAGGAGGTCTCACTTGTGGGATTTCCTGTGTGGTACAAACCACTCTTTAAAACCCCCAGTGTGTGAAGTCTTTAGCAAGGCAATAAGACTTTGACCAGCTCAGTTTTTTCCTGAAGATCAGAGGCACTGTGAGGTACAGATGCCTGCACCTGCCCTGGGAGCTGAGCTGAGCTGAGGTGTGGAAGCTCAGCTGGGCAGAGTCAGGCAAGCAAGACCACTACCACATCCCTATTCATACCCATCCATGGCAGATTGGAACCAGGCGATTTTTAAGGTCTCTTCCAACCCAGGCAATTCTGTGATTCCGTGATTCCTCAGCCCCACAAACCTGAGGAAGACAAGAAAACTTAGAGTTTTTTATTACCTTCCCATTTTGCAGATTAGCATTATCATTCCTGCTTTATTTTTCATTTTAAACACTTTTTTCGGTGTAGCCAAAACCATTTTGAGGAGTTTCTTGAAGCTCTGCAGAAGGGGGTTGGCAGCTGGGTGCTGGCAAGTCCCTGCAGCAGGACAGTGTGTCTCCTTTATGTCTCCATCTTCTGTGAGGCCAGTCCATCCACTCCCAGGAGCGGTAACCTCAACAGCTGGGTTTTTTTAGCCTCCTTTCTGGGGTTGTCCACTGCGAGAGTCCTCTTAAAGCACTTGGATGCAGCTCAGTGAGGCAAAGTCCACTTAATCAGTTTGAGATCCCCACTGGCACCAGCAATAGATACCAGAATCAGGCAAATTTCAGATCTGTATCTTCATACCTGGAGAATTCAGGCCAGATGAGACAAGAAGCAGAGACTTTCTCCATAGAGGGAGGAAAAAGACACCAAGATGCCACATTGATATCAGTCACCCTGCTTTTGCCAACCCTGGCAATAGGAGAGCTGGAGGAGGTTTTCAGCCTGGCCTGTGTGCAACGTGGTGCCTTAGGGACCTATAATCAAAGTTTTGATTATTAGCGTAACATTGGTCATAAAGAGGAAATAGAATGAAATAAAATGGAAGTGCAGCTATCAGCTTCCCTTGAGTTTAGCTTGATCTATTTTAATTTAAATGGAAAACGCCACATAACTTATCTATAACACTCTAAAGCCCTAGTCAGGAACATATTGCCAGTGCTAGATAGTGGCATGTTTTAGCAGCAATATGATGGACATAAAGCTCTTTAATACACACAGAAAACCAGACCTCAAATGCTCTGCAAGGAAAATCATCTGGGCCTTGTCAAGAAAGTAGAGAGCTTGGGGCAGGAAGAAATGCACAGTGGCTGGCACAGAGTCTCACCGTGTACCTTGGCATCTTTTTATCTGTTTCTGAAAGTTCTGAACGGCAAGAATAGAAAACGTCCATCACAAAGGTCCTGTGAGGCAATTTTGTGCACGTGAAGTGTTTCAAAAGCCCTGGCAGCCTTGCCCAGCTGTCATATGGTGACCTCGGGTGGGGGTCACTGCAAGGATCTCCCAATGTCCCTTCAGCAAAACGGCTGGAGGAGCTTCACTCCAGTGCAATTTGCACTGCGGGTCCTGAGGGCAAAAGCTCTTGGCTGGATGGGCTCCTCCAAGATTGTTTTTATGTTCATGAGAGATTGCAAATGGAATAAAATTCCTCTTCCCCTCAAAAAAGGCTTTGGAGAGGTGTGCAGGGTTTGTCTTCTGGAAATGCCCCCTCACGTGGAGGCAGCGCCCAGCCGGCAGGGACTGTGCCCATGTCCTTGTGCCATGGCCCTGGGAAGGCAAACCTCTTCCAGCTCCCAACAGCACACTCAAGTTCCCACTTGATGTGGAAAGCACCAGGATGGTGTGGAGAGAGCTGCTCCAGTGGCCTGGCACCAATATCAAAGGCAGGTACGGCCTTATTTCCCACTCGAGGCAGCTGCAGGACGGCGCCGCTTCCCTCTGCAGGGGGAAGCTCGCGCACGGGGCCGGAAGCCATCATGGAACAGCCAGCTCAGGAAGGAGCCAGGGCCAAGATTTTGTTTTTAACCTGTTTCTTGTTTATTTAAGCCTTTGAGGAAGATGAATAAAAGCAGCCAGTGAGCGAGGCGGGCTGTGTTGCAATCGGAGCTGCGTGTGCTGGCCGGGTCGCGGCGGAGGCGGCCTGTGTGAGAGCGGACACCGCCTGTCCAGCCACTCCTCAGCCCCACAGACCCTCCAGCGGCTTGCACGGCGGCCAGGCTGCTCAGAGAAGGTGTCCTGGGCACATCTACCTCGAGGCAGCAGCAGCAGCTGGTGCTTTGGCTGGCTGCAGGAGCGCTGTGCTGCCTGCCAGGCAGCGCCGCGGGATCAGGGCGCTGGAGCTGCCGCTGCTGAAGGAGGAATTAGAGGCACAGATGTTTTGGTTATTTTGTTCAGAACAAGTAAAAGCAACTCGTTCCCTTTTGCAGAGAGGCATCAGTCCCAGATGCCTGGTCCCTGCTAGTGCTGCCTGTGCCACAGGGCTTGCTGCCTCCTGCCCCAAGAATGGGGACGGGCCAGTCCTACAGAGCTTCTGTCCCTCTGTGCAGCACCAAGAGATGTAGCACTGCCACATATTTGATGCTGAAATGGGACAGCACAAGATTTATCATGGTCAGCCAATTTTTGTTGCAGTTCACATCTCCCTTGCCTCATTCATGCTCCCCAGTTCAGGCTCCAGGTTTTGCTAAGGGCAAATTCATGTTCCATCAGAGCAATGCTTACCAGTGAGAGCAGTGGTCCAGATACAGGCTGTGGGGAAATGTCTCCCGTCTCCCATCTCGACTGGCTGCTACTTACCCTATCTGCAATCTCACAGTGCACTGTTTTGGGAGAACACTGCTTTGGGAACCCCCAGCTGTTCCCCCCAGGTGTTACAGGAGGTCTCAGCAACATGGGGCTGGCAGCAGGAGCTGGGAGTGGGATCACTGGGATGGAATTTGAACCAGCATTTGACTATAGAGCTGGGAGATAAACCCACAACTTCCTATTGCAGAAAATGTAGACTTGGGTAGAGGTATCTTGCTGTTTTTAACAGGCAGAGGATTAGTGCCTGTTTGAAGTCATCCTGACTTTTAAAACGGTAAATAAGATGTAAAAATTGGATTAAGTGAGAATGTCACCATGGGGAGGGTCTGACTGGAGCTTGGGGTCAAAGTACAATGTGTGGAATAAAGTGAGAGCATCATGGGTTTGGATCCTGTAACATTCATCAGTAGGAGCTACCTTCACCTCTTAATGTCATTTTAAAAGAACCCATAAGGGGCACTTGGTTTAACCTGTTTCAAAGAGCTCTAAGCCAATGTTAGGATGCTTTTCTGAAATGCTCCGTTCCCCTAAGAGAGTAGATGGACATGTCATAATCTATTTGTAATTCTCCTTCCAAGTTTGCTTAAAAAGTACATGAAGCCATTACAGAATTTCAGCTGACCAAAAAAAAAAACTAGCTCTGGCCAGTCATTTCAGGCTAAGCTAATGCAATTATCATTCTTATCCATATTGTCATGCAGTTAGTCCCGCTGAGCCTAGCACTCAACTGTCCTGATTTTTCATCATAAATTCTCTTTGTTCCTCTTCAAGTATTACTCCTGATTAAGGTCTGTGATTTGAGAAACTTAATGTCAGATTTTAAAGTGACAGCTGATTTTTCTTTGAGCAAGTTTGTTTTGTAAGGATAAGCTTTTACACAGCATTGACATATTTTTGACTCCTCTTTACCTTTGGGTTTCCTTTGTAGATACTCTTCTTAATGTCTCTGAAAAGATTGTTGAGCCTGTGCTCTCAGAGAGGGTAACAAACCCTCTTGCAGGTGTTGTTGTGCAGCGGGGGGCAGACATGAAATGGAAGCAGGCACCAGGAATGCAAATTCCCGCTGCAATTTGGGTCACATGTCCAAAGGGAATTATAATTCCTCACATGCTTTCTCACGCAGCAGGACACAGGACCAGAGGGACTGCTGCCTTGGACTGGGCTCTCAGCTCATCTACTCCCTTCTCTTCTCTCTGAAGGTGCCCAGTTGCCAAGTCCTGTAAACCCAGAACGAGAAACACCAGAATGGCCAATCCTAACTTGCTTATAGGAAAATATTTTCCTAACCCTAGGCATATGTCACTTGGCATGTCCCCTGAAGAGCTCCGGTTTATATCCCTTCTGCTTGATTATCTCCAATGAGGTAACCCTGGAGATATCCACAACCTTTATAAATGCCCATGCATTTTTTTCAGGCCTCCTGAGCTCTGTGTCTCGGCAATCTCCAGTGGCAGTGAATCCCAATCTTGCAATGCACTGCTGAGCACATCCCCATTCCTCCTGCCATTCACTGCTCACTTTCAAAATTAAATCAAACATTCCCATTCCCATTCCCATTCCCATTCCCTAGACTTTCTTGCCCCAGCTTCCCTTGGGCTTTTCTCTCTTCTCTCTGTATCCATCAGTCAGTACCACCTTTATTAATATTCCCTTCCACCCATGATCCACCTTTGCACAAGAGCATTCCTGTCCTCTTGAGCAGGAATCTCTTTTGCCCTCAAGGCACAGAATTCCCTGCCCTCCTGGGCGTCCCTCTCCCTCTTTTACTGCTCCTGACCAGGACTACAGATGTGGTATGGATTATTTTGAGGTCTGGGCACAGGGACTCACACTATAGATAAAACTGTGCTGAAATCAGGAGCTGTCTCAGCCAAGTTACTAATAAGATTTGCTTTTGTTACCCTGATCTGGGCCAAGACCTACAGCAGGGACATCAGCCAGGGTCTGGCAACTCCTTCCTGCAACTTCTATTTCACCCTGGCAAGCCAGATCTCCACCCTCACCTTCCCAGTGTCACTGAAGCCATCGACCTATCCGTGCCAGGACTCCTTACACAGCTGCACAAGGCCTCGCTTGCAACAGAGACCTCATTTTGTGTAGAAAAATGTATGTCCATAATTCCTGGTTGGGATCCACAGTGCTGGCAGCAGGCAGTCTGCTCTCAGCCATGCTGGTGGATAGAACAGGTGTGAAAAGAGTAGGAGAGGGATTATAAGAGCTATTACAGTTATCAGACAGACAAAAAAATTAATCTAGCACAGACATTGTATTCACATGGCACATGGAGAGCCATGGGAGTGAGGGTTTGGCTGGCAGCATCCCTCTGAGAGCGCCTGTGAGAGCAGAACAGAGCTTTCCAGTGTTCCCAGTTCAGCTTGGGCTGTGGCTGCCCAGAGGAGAGCCCCTGAGCTCAGGACACCATGCAAAGCCAGCAGGGAGCTGCCAGAAAACACTGCTGTCACTGCAGAGGAGGCCCTCTTGCTGCCCATTTAAGCTGCTTATGGATGCCTGAGACAAAAGGCTGTTTTTGCTTTTACCTTGTAGTTGGAGCTCAAGGTTGGACACTCCCAGAGCAGTGGGTGTCCAAGGGCACGGCTCCCCGTGACTGCGCCCATATAAAGTGGCCTGTGCTGGCAGGAGGCAGATGACAGTCACAGATACCACTGACATAATTTTAAGGCTGGGTGAACACACTGCAGCTGGAAAAACACTAAAAAAACTGACATTTACACACCTTGTACAGGCAACTGCACTATAGGCAGCTCTGGTAGGGATGTTTGCTTTTCAAGTTACTCAAGACATCCCATTATACAACCCCATTTTCAGTCAACTAAAGCTTTGCCAAGCATTTTGAGGTGGTTTTTTCCATGCTGTATGGCTGCCTCTGACATCTTTGAGGGAAAGATCCAGCCAAATGGGCTGGGCCAATGCCTAGCACCAAGCACAGGAGGAGAGGGCAGAAGAAAGTGTTTTGCACCACACGAAGTGCTTGTGGTGACCTTTCTGCTGAATGGCTTGAGCACAGCCTTACTTTAGAGCAGGGCTTTGAAATTTGGCATGAGGGCTCAATGTCATGTCAGGGGTTTGCCATGGGTCTTTCCACTGCCTCCCATCCTGCACCACCTCCCTGCTGCTGCCAGTCCCTAGGTTGTCTGAGGTGTCTCACCTGGTACCTTCTGATTTTACAGCCCTGCTAATAAGCCATGGGACTGCCAGAGTGGCATGAGACCATGGGATCTCTGTCCTTTTGTGATTTGAAAAGCTACATTCAGAAAGTTGTGTTAGAAATTATTACAGCTGCACAGTGAAATACTGAGAGGTTTAGAAGTGCCAGGGTTGAACTGACCTGTGTGAATTCAATTCACTGTCCAAAGCTGGTTTAAAAGAGATATCTGTTGCTGCTTTCTTCATCCCACACAGCTGGCCTTTCCATCTGAAGTTTCTTGTGGTTTTAATTACCATCTATTGATAACCCCTAACCTTATGTTGTGTTTTTCAACATAGCTTGAACTGGAAGTTCCATATTTGAAACCAGTTGAGATTTCATGACCTTTGTTGTGTATCCTAAAAGAAATAATCTTCCTTGCCTCTTGACATGGAAGAGATGTTCAGGAGAGGGCCCCACCATTTGCCATCAACCCACCAGATTTTGTCTGGATACCTGAGAACCCCCAATGCTGGCACTGATGGGGTCCAGCTCTGTGAATGATGTTCCTAAATCACTGGATGGTCAGTGTGTTTTCAGCCACATGGACAGACCCCATCGTAATTGTCTCTCTCTGTTGTCTGATTGTTGTCTGTGAACTGGTTTTTATAAATGTCACAGTAACAGTCCTACATGAGCAGGCAACTGAAGTTTAGATTTCCCTGGGCATAGTGTTTCTAATATACAGCTAATAATTCCTCTGCAGCAGAGGGATTAAAGGCATGAATGACCTTGTTGTAAAGGCACTTGCCTGGGCTCAGATGGCAGCAGGACAGCTCCCACCTCTGCCACAGGCTGCCCATATGACCTCAGACAGGCCTCAACCCAACTCAGGAGGCACATTGAGGGATGCACATCCCATTGGCATTACCTGGAGGTAAGCACCTGAGCATCCTGTGGACCTGCTACAGTGGGGTTCTCAAGAGAGCCTTTCTCTCATCGTCTGGGCAGCCTCTATCTCCTTTTACACAGTCAGTGCCCTGCACACCTTGCCAGGCTGGGGACTGAGGTGTGCTTCTTTGCTCTTCTCACACTGTGGGACTTCCCAAAGAAAGAGAAAGGGCCTGGAGAGAAGGACGAGGCCACAACTGCAGAATGAGATTTTCTGGAATTAAGGACCATTATCAAATATTGAGGAAGCCCATGGGTGCAGTGAGCTGGGATGAGCTGGAATGGGGTAGGGGAGAACCCTGCTTTAACACAGGTCCCAAGGAATGGGTAATAAGGAGTTAATAGTAAGAAACACAGAAGATCTCTGGCAGGAGGGAGTGACACAACAAGACAACTGCAACTGCATCTTTGACTCTACCGTGCTTGTTAGAAGACTGTGCTTTCAGCATTGTTCCATTATCACAGTTTCCCTATCAGTTACTGCACAGCTCCATGGGTCTCAGTTACAACCTGTGGATTCCTGAGGGATTTATGCAGGTGAGGAGCTTAACTGTCTTAGGTGTAGCCAATTCTGTGGGTAATACTGATGTGGAGTGTGCGGCATTTGCAGCTAATTAAAAATGCCACACTTTAAAATAATTTTTGCTAATTACAAAATCTTTAGCAGCACTATTTTAACTACATTTTCCATGTTCCTTGGGGATTTGAACTCAGTTAATTTCCCACTGACTCTCTTGGCACCATTTAGCATATCAAAATGGCCATGAAATTAAAAAACCTTAGCCATTTTTAATTCTTTAGGAATTAATGCTAGCAGGAACAGGATAAAGTTTTGCTGCAGGAAAAATGTGACCAAATTCAGGCCCTTTTCCCCTTTTTTTCCCCACAAAAGGACATTGTGTTATAGTGCTGACTGACCCAGAGGAACACAGGAGCTGCTCCAGGCACAAGCTGTGATTGCTGTGCCAGGAGGAGGATACCACGTTTCCTTGTCCCATAAGGCTGGACAGTGAGTAAGGGCTAAATGACATTCTCTTGGCCTCAAAATGAGTCAGTACCTGTGGTGTTTTAACATGAGTCAGTACCTCTGGTGTTTTAACTCCCACTCTGGGCACTGGCCACTGAGATGCAGCAATGCAGACACCAAACCAGCATCAGAATGAGCACTGGACGTCAAGTGTGTCGTTCCCAGGTTCCTGTTCTGCCTCACAAACTGCACTGCTTGCCCCTGTAAGACAGAAATGTCCTTTAAAAAGGGTGAAAAAGAGAGGGGGAATGTGAGACTTCTCTTTGGGGCAAGGCAGAGTGCATTTGCAGCATCCTGACATTGTCACAGCAACCCAAACACACAAACAACATCACTCTGTGAATTTGCAAGAAAAATGGTTCCGTTATTTAGCAATGAAATCTCCAAATCAGCCTCTGACAGTCACTCTGAAAAACGACATAAACATTCAATACAAGAACAATCAAAAATACATCAGATGTGATTTTTTCTTAACTGAGAGGGAAGACTCACATCCTTCCACTGAACGCATGTCTACACAGATCAGTGTCAGCTCTTACTCATTTGCTACTTCTAACTATGTGCATTTATTCCTGTTCCTTGGGTCTTAGTCATCTAGCCACTGTCATGGCTTTGTTCTGCGTGCTCTGATGAAACTGAATTCTGGGTCTTTCTCTGGAGCACAGGGCACATCATTTTCTAGTCCTTTATCATCCATACAGCATCCTATGCCTGGCCCTGCATGCAGCCCTCGCTGGCAGCCTTGCTCTCTTCTCCCTTTTGGAACAAGAGGGCATCCAGGAGAGCTATCACCCTGCCTCCACCACTGTATCACTTGTGGACCCTGTGCACATCATGGAATCTTTCCTTGCCTTTTCGAGCCACGAAGCTGCATCAATCCTGGTGGGATGAGCCTGGCAGCAAGGATTTGTTCTATGTTTGCTTTCCCCACTTGTAAATCGAGCATCATAATACTTGCCTAGATCAAAGGGGGTACGGGGAGAATTAAATAATTAATGTATGTAAAGCACTTTGAAAGATGAAAGATGCTATATAAGTACAAAGTATTAACTACAAAAAAAAAAAAAGAAAGAAAAAAAATAGAAACCCAAACTGGTTACTGATGTAAGCCTCCAGTTTATTCTGTAAGAAATGCATGAAATCAAAATAATTGCCACTAACAAATTAGGAGTTTGATTATGCCAAGCCCTAACACAGCTAGTCAGGGGACTGACAGCCTTGCCTTCTCCTGTGGCCAAGTTAGGGCACCCATATGAGCAAGAAGGCTCCACAAGCGTGCCCATAATGGGGGTTTGGAAGGCAAGGCACTTCCTGCATCACTGAATCATCTCAAGCCCCATGTCAAATGGTACAATTCAAAAATCGATGCTACAGTGCCTTACACCAAACTGTTCCTTGCTGCTCCTCCGCCTCACTGCTCCAATGGCCAGTAACCTGCCTCTGCTTCCCAGGCTAAACGCACTCGTGGCCATTTGTATCCATTTGTCCTCGTGCCAACATTGTTTTAAGTTTAACACAGGATATTTATAGATCAATCGTGTCCTCTCTAACCTCTAATGTTGTTGGGCTGAACCAGGCAATCCCTTTCAGTTTCCTATTGTTACATAGGGTCTGCAGCCCCCACCGAGCACCTCTAGTTACACTTGGTCCTGTCGCAGTTCATCTTTCTCTAATGGAGATGAATAAAGCTGACTGCAGCCTCCTCACAGGGCCCACCAGTACTTGTTCTCCATCACCAATACTTTTCAGTCCCCTGTGGGAAACACTCAATTCATCCTCTCTCACATTTACCTTTCTCTGTGGCTGTGCTATGCTGCCATTTCAAGGCAATCCTATGACCAGCCATAGGTGGTCTCTCAAGCCTGAGACTTTCTATTTTCCCAGAGAAGCTCTGGCCCTTCAGCCTTACGTGCCAAACCTTACATTTGGCACAATTGAATTTTGCCCTATTCCCATTGTTCTCACCCTCGAGGTCACGCAGTTCTTCCTGTTTGATAGGCTGGGGCCTCTCTGTATTGACAAGCTCTCGCACGTCTGTGTCATCAGGAAATCTCACCACGCACTCCTCCCTCTTTTGTGTGACAGAAAAATATGAACTAAAAGCAGTCCCCAGGCAGCCCTCAGACAAATCCACCAGCAACTACCTTCCAGGTCTGCTTTCAGCTCCTCTTGCTTTCACCTCCTATCCCACTACGCCTCACCTACCTTGCAGAGATGGTTGAGGTTCTTCTGGAGGGAAAGATGGTGCAAGTCCGTAGGGCTTGCCTGACCCAACCAATGCTTTGGAAGTGGTTGTGTTCCCTTGGGGACATTGCAAAAGAGAGACAGACAAGTTGCGAAGCTCTGACATTTCATAACAATGTCAAGCCAGGGAAATATAATACCCAGGGTAACTTGGGATGGGAGGCAATATTCTTCAACATCTGGTGGAGCACATGCAGTAATTCTGGCAGCACAGAGAGCTCTGTGTCCTCAAGAACCCTCTTACATTACAACATGAAGCCATGTTGGTATTGCTGCTCAGAGGGAAACTGAGCCCAGGTGGAGGGCAGAGACCTCCAGGGCCAGGGGGCTGTTCCAGGGGAGTGGTGGGCAGCGGTCAAGAGTCCCAAATCTGTCACACAGTTCTAGCCCAGACCCCAGGCCTCTGTTTCACCTCAGATGAAGACCAGGCAGTTTTGGTCATTTGTGGAGATGATTTATAGATGGTTTACATTGAAGCAGCAATGCAGGAAGCAAAGGGATACTGATTTCTGGGAGTAACCAGCTCTTTGTGAGGCAGAAGATTATGGCCCAGCATCTACTAGGCCCTGTAGTTGCTAAGACAATTTCAGGAGGAGACTGGAAAAGATACTCGAGGCTTGTGTCTCCAGGAAAGATCATGGGTTCCACCTTTGAACCAGCCAAGAGGAAAAGGCAAATCTTGGCCATACCAAGGTCAGCAACCAACTTCAGTTGGGCTGGAGAAATCACCTCCAGTGCTCAGGCGCTTCAGGGCTCCAAAGATGACTCTGACAAAAGCCACCACTTACAGTGGACCCTGGTCGGAGGAAAGTGATAACCACTTACTTTCGAAAGACTCTCCTCAGAAAATTCCAGCTGGTGCCTTCCAGAGGACCCAAAAGTGTATTTCAGGCAACCGCAGTGCATGTGAGTCCACCAGGCCCTGAAGCAGTGCTGGAGCAGTGAGTAACACAGCGAGACTGCCCAAGTGCCAGCACGGGCCCTTGAGCCAGCTGCAGAAACAAAGCCACGAGTGTCCGTACGTGCAGAAAGTGCAAGGAATGAGATACGTGTGAATATGCTCCACAAAGTTTGTCCTGGATCTTTGGAGAGAACACCTTATTAGAGCTGCTGGTAGCATTACACCAGCTCAGAAGCAGTTCTTTTTGATGTACCTCTTGAAAATAAGGCCTTTCTAATTTTATTACAAAACGTCCGCTTGTATGGGACAAGCTGAGCACTTTTGGCACCCAGTGCTATGAAGGTCCTTTGTTTTATCCCTTTCATTAATGGAAAGTGAGAGCAGGCGCCCTTGCCCTTCCCTCTGCTGCCCACAGAGCCTATGTCCTGGTGCAAAGCCACAGGCAGATTTCCTGGAACTTCTGAATATGCTTTAAGGCAGCATCCTGAGCCCTGCATGTGCATGGGGGTGTGTGAATGCATTCCTGTGAGCACAAACGTGGAACAGACTTAATTGTTATCCTCAGCAAGAACATGGCTGAGAGGATTTGCCTCTGTTTAACCAGGTAGTAATTAACACCTGGTGAGAAGATCTAACAGCCATAATATCTCATTAACGTATTCTGACGGACGATAACCTCTTCAAATATGCAGGGAGAGAGAGGACCGGCTTTGAAAAGGGCACTGAGAGTTTGTAAACTGGTCATCCCTGGTTTTCAGACTCCTTAAACCTGCTCAGGGAGATGCAAAGGTCTCTGGGCTGGTATAAAACACTCACCAGAGCATGGTGATGTGGAGAGCAAGCTGCAGCTTTTAGCTTTGCTGTTGTGTAGTATCACAGCTTCTCACTTCTTACTTCTCCAGCCCAATTTTGAGGGACAATCAGTTGTAGCCGTTAAGGATCCTCTCCAGGCCTCATGCAGAAATGTGATAAAATATGCCTTCCACCCCAAAGAACCTGCCATAAGAGTAGAAGAGAAGGCAGAAGCAGTCAGATCATTATGGACAGCTTAAGCACTGTTAAGTTTTATACAGAAGACCCCCACAAATGCCTGGGCCACTGTCTGGATTCAGGGAACCACAGCTGGAGGTTAGGAGCCCCAGGCACAAGGCATCTGAGGGAGCTTCAGCAAAAGCAAAGGTTTAGGAATTTAAACCGGTGTAACACAATCATTTTGGAGACTGCAAGGCACAATTTCTTCCAGACTGATTTCTTTTATATGCATAAATTTACTTCATGGTCAGAGGCGATGGAGGGAGTAAGGTGCCTTGTTAAATAAGCAGCCTCCAAGGGTGGAGTACCCTGACATAAAACAACTCCTGTTCTACGCCATTCCACATCTGTCACCCCACCAGCTAAACTGAAATGCTCTGTACCTTGGTCTTACCCCTAGTGATGCCAAAAGCACACATGGAGCACATGCTAAGAATACTGTGGGATGGATGGTTCCTCTGGAGGTCACCTGGCACAACCCAGCACTCACAGCAGAGCCTACAGACACACAAAACAACATGAACTGACCTCAGAAGAGCCTGTCGAAAACAAGCCTCACCTCCAGATGACCTGAACTTTAAAAGTGGCTGTGGCAGAAGCCAGCCCGGATTGCATGTGTTGGACCCATTTCTAATTGGTGTAGTCTTTTATGCAAATGTGATTTCAAGAGCTACATGTTGTTATTGTCTGTTGTCAACGGGCATGAGGTTTTGGAAATCACAGCTTGACTTTAAACCTTTTTTCAGGGAGACCCTTTCATAGTTTACTTTAATGGGGAACGCCGCCCCAGTCTGGCCCAGTCTTTGTGCTGAGCTTTGGCTACTTGGTGGTGCTTGGCCCTGCTCTGCAGTCCATGTCTTGCTGCGGGGTGAGGGGATCGGGGGAACAAGGAGCAAGGGTGAGTCAGGGTCTCAGCTTTTCCTTAGCCCAGACTGGCTTGGAGAGTGGTGATCCTTTGGCTGGCTGTGGTGCATCTGTCTCCCTCCCAACCCCAGCTGTCGTGCTGGGGGTGGCATCTCCGAGGGGCCCCGTGGGTCAGCAGCTTTTTGTGGAGTTGCTCCTTAGGCAAAGGAAGCCAAACTTCCCACAGTCCTTGGGGCAACGAGCAGAGCCTTGTCCAAGCCTTTCTTCCTTGCTAATTCTGCTGCTCTGGATTTGTGTGCTGCAACCCTGCTGCTGGCACTCGGCTGGGGTGCTGATGCCTGGGAGAAATATCTGCGTAAACGCGATGATGTGGGAGCGAGCGCCTGTGTGTCCCGGCAGCCCAACCACACCAAGCCCGCTCTGTTTCAAGGGCAAAAATGGCAGCGGGGAAAAAATCTGGAGTGCCATGCAGCGCTGTGTGTCCCCAGCCCTAGGAGAAGCAGTAGGAAAGTCTGTGTCACAAAGCTGCAGCCCAGACCTCGCCTTTTCCACGCCTGGTGTTGTGTGTGCTCTTTGACTTGTTGTCACCGTCACCCGGGCTGCGCTGCTTTCTGGCAAGGCGAGGAACAAGAGCAGGCAATGTTTTACAGAGAACGGTGTCTGGCCATGGAAAAGCTGTGCAACATGACTCATTTTGTGTAAAGGACATGAAATTACAACTGCGTGCCACATGAGAGATGCTAGCTGGGCTCGAATCAAAAAACATCCTCATCCAGGAAGGGTATTCAAGCACGTGCTTAATTTAAGAACATACTTAATCAGGGCCTTTGGGCATAAAAGGGTAATGATTATTCTTGTGTTGCTGGGAAAATCCAAGTGACATCCGGAAGATGTATTACTCGAGAAAATTTAGTGTTATTTCAGTGTCCTCATTTAATCTTTCAATTTCCAAAAATGTAATTCTTTTAATTTGTCATTGCTATGAGTTCCTTCACAGCTGTTTTACACTCAATTGTTAATGCCAAGTGGAATCAGCAAACACAATCTAGTTCAGATAACAAGTATGGAAGATCAATCCTGCATCCGTCTCTTTTCTCCTTCCCTTTTCTCCATCCCCATTAAACTTCCCCGCATGTAAGATATCTGTGTTTGGCTTTGCAGGGCAAGCTAGCCACAGCAAAAAAAAAACCCTCTGGTACACACTATTCAATCATTTAAAATCAGCAACATCCCTGCCCAGATTTTTTTCAATGTGTTTGACCCCTAATTTTCTGTCTAAATAACGATGTATTGCTGCAGAGATTAGAAATGGTGGGATTCTAAGATGGATATGCCTTTAAGTGTGCAAGGAGTCAAGGAGAGGCTCCCTGTCTCAGTGTGACCAGGGCAGATGGCAACTAATGTCTTTGTTTTCCTTGGAAAAACCAAGTGGCACAGCTACTCCAGACCCAACAGCTGTGAGAAGGCAACTCTGCTCTACGTTGACCACATTTCATGGTTCCATACCCAAACCTTTCTGTCACTGCACAGAAGATGTCCCTGAGCTGGCCTAGACTTCTCCTGCCCTAGGGACTCTGGGCACCAGCTGGAATTTTCAAAGGGGCTGCAGGGATCTGGGATACAAGTGGACATCCCACCTATACCCTGTGGGAGATTATTAAGCCTGATGCCCTTGAGCACAGCCTCATTTTTTCAGTTAGTTGCTGTACAGCAAAGATATTTAGGCACCTGTTTTACCAGAGATTCTCCAGCCAAGAGATAAACAAGGGCTGTTATTGGCTGTAAGGTAAGTGCTTGTTAATTTTTATTGACCTTGGGTTAAATCCTGTTCATCCTCATCAGGCAGTTGCTCCCACTGAAACCAATATGAACGTCGGCACGAATAAAGCAGTTGGATTTTGGCCCCTTTGAGAAGACAGCCATCATAAATCTAGCTGCCAGCACAAATCCAGGTGCTAAACCAGGGATTTTCCTGGGGGAAAAACCACAGCAAAAATCCGTGGGAGAGAACCAGGGAAATGGATGGGCATAAAGGAAAAGAAAATTTAACTTCATTTCACTCTAACAATTATTAGGGTAGATGTTCAACCAGATGTCAGCAAAATGCGTCCTCAGCTTTGCCACTGCTTCCTGGTCTGACCTTGATGATGATCCTTGAACACTCTGTCCTTCTCAAAGCTGTGGTTAAATATAATTGTGTGTGGCTTTGAGAGGCAAGATACACTAGTGAGTGCAAGTTATTGTAAGGATATTTTAAAAAGTGAATGATAGTGACAAAACATCTTGGTGGGAAACTGTGAATCTAAGCAACATGACTAGAGGAGAAGGGTTGTTTTGTTGGTTTTTTTTTTTTCATCTCTTGTTTATTTTCCTCTTCCTTTTTTGAACAACATATCTTAATATTGCTCTATGGATGTAGCACGAGAGTTATGTGTGCAGAAAGCATCTGAAACCACTTTGTTTCTAGTTTTCTTTCATCCATTCGGTATTATAAATAACCAAAGAGGATATTGCTTAATCCATAAAACAAAGTGACATCATAATTTATTAATACAGAAGACACAGTTCATTGCTGTTAAATGCCATAAAGAGCTGGAAATAGAGTAGTTTCTCAGAAGGCACTGCCAGTGTGTCAGAGGAAATATTTCCTCGATGCTATATCAGCATGTGTAAGATCCTCTCTGAGTACCTCACCATTTTGGCTAATCCCAGCTGAACTGCTCTGCCACATCTAAAGGCGATTTTGGTGGGGATTTCTCCAGTCTCTGATGTCTTTTTCCCACCTGCCCCACTCCTCCCAACGCTTTGCTCCTGCTGTCTGCTTCTATGGGAAGGGAAAAAAAACCCAAACAGCCCCGTGGTGGGGACAGAGCAGGCTGGTCCATTTAAGGTTCTCTCTTTGGTGTCGGTGGGGCAGCAGCACAAGCCCACGTGTGCTCAGGGTGTCCCTGTGCCAGCAGGGACACGGAGCTGCACGCATGGAGAAGCGATGCCTTACATCAGCCTGCACACACTCGGCCCCGGGCCAGCAAAGCATTTAAGCACCTGTTTACCCCTAAGCTTTTGAGTAATTCCTCTGGTCTGAGCTGAGCACAGGCTTCCCACAGCCTCCTGCTTCCCATGGTCTTCCCTTGCAGGATTTGTGCACCGTGGCCTGGCTGAACTCAGGGCGGCTGGCACAGCCCCGGCACGGCACCACTCAACACCCACCTCTCTTTGCTCCGTCCTCCTCACAGAGCCAGAGTTCAGCCTCTGCAGACCCCAGTCCTGCTGGCACCTCTATGGGCGAGCCCCTCCAGTGCCTGACAGGCTCTGCCAGGGCTCCCAGCGCTGGATTCAGCCACAGAGCAATTTTTGAGTATTTCAGGAGAAATTCCACCGCTTCTGTTGTTGTGCTGTCTCCAAGCACCGGCCTGAGCCCACATATGGACGAAGTGCAGCGGCCACGTGTCCACAGTAAGACATCCCTCTCTCTTTTAGGTAACACAAACAATCTTCCTGGTATGGATAACTTGCAGCCCTGGAAACACACTCCACGCTCTACCACTGCCTGCCCAGAAGCACCAGCCCTCACTGCTGGTCCCTGTCTGCCTGGTCATAAAACATGCCTAGCTGTGCTTTTGCAACTTTTGGGAAGAGACAGGATCCCTTTTGGCTCCCCGGGACATTAACTTGTATTTTCATTTGTGTTAATTTCGTACTTTCCGTACACGCGGTCAGCTCCCTCCCACTGGAAGGCGCCTATTTAAAGCGGTCCAGCGGGTGCGTGGAACGGGCACGGCGCTGCCAGGCTTCCCCGGCAACCCCCAGGGGAGCCACGGTGCCAGCAGCTCCTACCGCCTGCTCCCGGCAAGGGCACCTCAGCGTTCCCGGCGGCCCGGCGAGGCAGATTTCCCCCGCTCTTTGCCGGCTCGCCCCCGGCCCCAGAGGTGCGCTCCCACCTGCGCGGCCGCGGCGGCGGCGGCGCGCACGCCCAGCCCCGCGCGCGCACAGCCGGCGCCCGCACGTTGGCAGTTCGCTACCCCCCTTGCACCCCCCCTTCTCCGGGCTATATGTGGCATTTCGGAGCTCTGACAATCTGCTTCCAAATGTTTTCCATATTTGTTCAGCCCCCTTGATTCAAATACCAGGAACAACTCAGCCGGCACAAAGCGAAGCTTTGGGGGGCAAAAACCTCTCACCCCCATCGGTGTGCGCGCACACACACACGCACGTGAAAGCCCCAAGTCCGTCGGCATGGGAAAGGAGGAGAAGAAAGCCCAGCACGGCTCGTCCCCGAATAACCAGAGCCAGACAGGGAAGGCACCCGGAGGGGAGAAAAGCACCGGCTCGACGCAGGAGTCCGCGATGAAGAAGAAGAAGAAGCAGAAGAAAGCCAAGGGGGATCCCAAAACTGGCCAGGAGGAGGAATCCCACACTTGTTGTGGCTGCCGTTTCCCGCTGCTGTTTGCGTTGCTGCAGCTGGCGCTAGGCACCTCTGTAACAGTGCTGGGCTTCCTTATGGCAGGCATCAGTTCCTCTCTGCTAGTCAGAGACACTCCATATTGGGCTGGGATAATTGTAAGCATAAAGTCTGTTTCTCCATAAAGTGCCTTTGCCAGCATTAATGCAAGCTGCATGACGCTCCACTTTAGACTAACCAACTGCATGCACAACACAATCTGAGTTATGCTAACTATAAATATTCCTGGGATTAAGTGTCTGGCTATACTTTCCCAAGGAAAACTCTTCCTGCAGAATAACACAGCCTTTCGTATTCTTCCCTGCAATGCCCAACAGACCTGAAATAAAATACAGGGTTGCTGTTCACTGGATGTACGTATTAGCTTGTGCTTTGCAGTGAACTCCTGCCTGATGATGCTGAAAAAAAATGTTAATTTCTTACGCTGCCTACCCTCTTTGCCCACCAAACCATAACCATCAGGTTTTGGAAGTGAGAGCATAACTCTGTAACTCGCAACTTTTAGCTGGGCGAGGAGAGCAATGTCTGTTTCCCGAGCTTCCTCGCTGTGCTGTGCTGGAGAACCGCTGGGATTTAACCCTCTTCCTGCTGCTGTTCCTGACTGCACGTGGCCATGGGGAAGGGGATGGCACTGGTGGACGTGGCAGGGAAAGGGAGCCCGTCCCAGGGCCTGCTGATGGCTCCTGCCAAGTCACTTTGGAGTGACACGCCAGCCTCACTGTGTGGGCTGGGGGGACTGGGCAGAGGGGAGTGTCCTGCTGGGTGTAAATCAGAGGCATCCCTGCTGGGGAAGCCTGGGTTGTTCCCCAGCAGCAGCCAGCCCTGCAGAGGTGGGGACAGGGTGTGTGGTGCCATCCGTGGTGTGACTCTGCTGGCTGTGGGCTTGGAGACGTGAGGTTTGCCTGTGGAGAGACAGGGTCAGTGATTACGAGCCTGGGATAGGCCATGGATATAACTGAGCATGCAGGTTTCTTCCCTAGGCATCAGGTTTCAGGAAAATACATCCTGAAAATATGCCCTGATGTGTTAGCACAGTTCTGGGTGTTGTTAGACTGTAAGAATTCCCAGCAAATACATTCGTGTTTAGGTACATAGAGAAAAGTTTTCTCGAAGTGCTGAACAGCTGTGGGAGCACCTCCTGTAAATGTAATTCCTTGTTATAAGATTATCTGAGCATCTGAACTGATTGGGGTTTGCTGTGTTAATCCTGCTGGGCAACCCTTCAGAGGGTGGAAAGAGCAGGGCCTGAGCTCCCAAAGGAAGAGCTCCTCTGACTCATCTCTTCATATTTCTCTTCTGACTGAAGAGGTATCCACGAGTTTAGTGGTGTTTTGTGGGGCAAGAGCCTGCCCTTGCTTGGAAGGAGAACTTCCTCCTGGGAAGTTTTGGCTGTTACAAACCAGGGGGAAATACAGATGATAAAATAGCAATACGTGGCATGTTCACTCCTGCTGTTTATTTTGAGGATTCTGGAGGTCAGATTATGTCTTTTCCAGACAGCACTGTTGCTATCACAAGTTGGAAATAGCTTTTTCACTAGGAAAAAAAAAATGGGAAAGAGTGAATTGGACTGAACTAATGCACAGCCAGGGATATGAGAAAAGCCATGGAAGCAGCCCCTGGCCCATGTGAATGTCATCAGTGCCCAAGCAGCATCCATCTGAGACATCCACAAATGGCTGGCCTCCCTTGGGGAGGCCTGAAACCCCTCCAAAGTCACTTCTGTCTGAAAACAGAGCTCTAACCCCTGTTGCTTTTAACAGCAGCTGCCAGCAGTAGTGACATTTAGATGCCCACATGAGTCAAAGCTCAGTCACTTTCAGAGCTCCCCCCTGAAAATCAGGAATAATTCTCCATGTGTGTTCCTGAGCTAATTCTCAACTTGGAGCAAGACTCAGCTCTCAGCTGTGGTTGGTGGTCATGTTTTGCACTCTCCAGCCAGGATGACCCCTGGGGAGATATTTCCTGGGACTGTGTGATGGCTGTGGGAGCCAGGGCTGTGTTTTGGTTCATGTTCCAGTGCCCTGGCTGTGGGGAGGGCCGGTGCAGGCTGTGGCTGCAGGAGGGGCCCCGTGGGGAAGGGTGGCTGCACCTACGCTCTGAGTCAGACGGTGACTCTCACCTGGGGGACTCTGGTGACATGTTGAGTCACCAGCACACTCGAGCGTGGTTTGATTCCTCCCTGGCTCAAAATGGCTTTTGGTGCCCCCCTGTTTACCCTCAGGGTGATGACAGGGACTGTCTGCTGGGGGCACCTGGCCAGGCAGGCTCTTGGGCAACCACACTGCTCCTCCTGCACCCTCAGCCCAAAGCAGAAGGGAAGGAGGGGTCTGACACCAGGTGAGAGGGAAGGGAAAATGAAACTGGTGCTAGAAAGGAGAGGATGAAGTGGTGGGGCAGCCCCAGACCTCCCAGCAGCAGAGCCTGTGTGGAGCACTGTCTGTAGCACCATGGGAGCAGTGCAAAGCACATCTGAGGGGCAAAATGCAGGAGGCACCACACGGTGCTGCATTTACTTTGTTCCTGTGCTGTGGTGTCTCCATGGGGAGACTTGGTGCCCACTGGGACATTTTTTTCTTCTTTATTGAAGCTGCTGAGCTGGAGATTCCAGGTGTGCAGTCACAGCGTGCTGCTGGTGAGCTGTGGTGGGAACTGTGCCAAGGACTGGCCTCTGGAATGCTGGGGAAACTGGTCCCTTGGAGAACCCTTGGCTAGGACCTACATTGGCTGGATGTCCTGTGGGCTGGCTCTTGGGCCGCATGGAAGGTGTTAGACAGGGGATGGATGACCCATGTGCTGCTCGAGAACAAACCTCGTGGCAGAAAGTGACTTCCCAAAATTCATATATTCACACAGAAATGAGCAACAGGACAGAAAGACGTGTTGTAAAATACCAGAGCATATTTGTTTTAGTAGCATCCCACTCAAGTGCTCTTTTTAAAGGACTTGATTAGTATTCTGAATCAAGAACTTAAAAAATCTATTATCGAGACCTTTTTAGCAACATTAGATATAATGGGTGAAGCTCATTCCTGGTGTTACTCCTTTGGAATTACACCAGGCTGGATTTGACCCCACGGCTGTTAATGCAGGATGACAGAAAAATGAAGGAAAATTGCTAATGTGTTAAATAGACCCTGATTGATTGAAAGCTGATTTTTTTCTTCTTTATTAATGGAAAAATGGTGACACCATTCCTTGCTGAAAATCAAGTGCTTTAGTGCATTACCATGAATGGAAAGGAACTGTTTTTAGAGGAGCAGGCAGTGTAAAATGCTAGCGAGAAAAACCAGGCAAGGCAGTCTGAATTAAATGGGTTCAAAACACGACTGTGTAGGTGTGTGAGGCTGGAGCAGGCCAGGGACTGTGTTCACTGTCCTGGGGAATAAATGTGGCCAGTGATCCTCTGACAGGGAGTGGAGGAGGGCTCCAAGCCCATAGGGCTTCCTCCCCAGAGCACTGGCCCTTCCCTCCTGAGCCCCTTCAGAAGGAAACAATGCAACTTGCATTGCACCAAGAGTGCTTCACCGTGAAAACCAGTTAAAACCCAGTTAAAACCAAAATGCATTTAGTCCAAAATGTGTGGGGTATTGGTCAGAAACCAAAGGAAAATGTTATGGGCAGAAACCACGGAGCCTGTGTGATTTACCACTTCTGCTTTGGCTTCAGCAACACATTCCCTGTGAAAAGCCTCTGCCTCATTGCTAAGGACAGGCAGATAAACGCAGTTAAAAGCAGTGAGGGGTGGCATTTGTTTCACTTGCCTGGAGCCACTTACAGTGAAGGTGCCCAGGTCTGAAGCAGTTGCCATTGAGACCCGTCTTGAGCTCCCCAAACTACAAGCTGGACTCCCAGGCAGTCTCTTCCTTCTTGCTGCTTTGCAGGAGCTTGGACAAACTTCACAAACCCACTCATGAGTGCAGGGCTTTATTTTTTTCCTGTGTCTTGCCACTGGCTCAGTGCATAGCTTTGGGCAAGTTACTTAACCTTGCTAAGACTTTGTTATTTCCCCTGTAAAGTGGGGTTAATAGTGGCCATCCGTCACCCCTTGCTTTGAGATCCTGGGATGAAAAGTGTTGCAGAGACAGTAGATATTAATGGTATCCTTTTCATTCTTTTTCATTAGCTTGTAGCCTTTTGACACCCAGAAGAAGTAACGATGTATTTCTCCTTGAAAAACCTGCTTTAGATTATTTCCACTGCGATCAAAAGTGGAGAGTATCAGAGTTTTCATGGGCAAGCTCCCTTTTCAGCCCTATTTTGCAGACTCAGGCAGTTAAGAAAGTTACAGAAGTGCTCATCAGAAATGATTATCCAGGGTGTTTATTATTTCTGTCAGGAAGTTATTTTAAATGTATATGTATAGATGTTCATAAAATTAGGACTTTTAAAAACATTTTTAAAAATCTGATTCATGAGAAGCTCCAGGCAGTAACTGTGGCTCCAGCTGTCACTGATTTTATTGCAAAAAGCATCCCAAAAGATCTGCCAGGGGCTGAGCCCCCAGCCCAGAAGCTCTGAAGCTGCTCCAGCCCTTCTCCCTCTCCCCAGGTGTTTCTGCAGGCTAGAGGGTCCCTGAGCTTTACTCAAGGGGTGGCCATTGCTTGTGGCTTTTTGGCATCAGTGTTCAAGCATTGGCTTCTCTGCCCTGGTGGAGGTGAGGGTGATGTAGGGCTGTGTGGTGCAAAAGGTAGGCAGACTTTTAACTGAAAAAGCAGCTTAATCAACCTTCATTTGCCTGGAATCAGTACTGTTTATGTCTCTATAACTTCTGCTTGTTTTTAGGGAAACCATTTTCAATTTTTAATAGAAGGTGACTCTTAAAACCTGGGGCCATCAAAGCAGCAGGTGGAAATTGCAGACATCCATATTTTTTTATACAGGCTAGCTTCAATTAGCCATGGGCAAACATCAAAAGGCTTGAGGGAGGACTGCCTTGAAGAAGAGCCCAGTGCTTGTTTAGAGCCGTGTGTAGCACCAGAGCAGGATTCTTCAGAGCCCTCTGCCATTAAATCTCATCCTCTTCCAAGAGTAACTTTGCATTGATTAACTGAAATCCACACTTTTGTTTTGCTCAGGTGTAGAGCGGAAAACTTTGATGGGAAGGAATGTTCAAACAATATGAAGGAATGGTTTGAGAAGGTAACTGCACACCTGAGGTGTGTCTGATACCTGGCCAGGGGCTGGTCTAATCCTGAATCCCTCTGTGGCTTAGCCCACAGTTTAACTGCAGAATTCCTGGCTGGAATTTGTGCAAAAAGCCTGGGTAAAATTTGGAGAGAGATCTCAAACAGGTTTTCCCAGCCCAGGTAGCCTCATGACTATGGAGATGGTGGCTTTCTGTAGCTTCATAGTCACAGACACGCCTCAAACCACGTGTGGTGTTCACGACTGCTCTCAGCCATGCTGCACTTCTCAGGCTGAAGATTACTGCTGGCTCTGTGAACTCCTAATTTTATTTTATTTTTTTTTTGATCCCTCAGGCGTTTGTTCAGCCAGGACTGTATTTCTGGTTTAACAGTAGCAATGGAGCTGCTGCTGCAGCTCCTGGCTGTGTAAGTGATCGTAGCCTTTGCTGGGGGAATTAAATCTTACCTTAGCACAAGGGACGAGCAACTGACCTAAACAGCAAAGATCATTATGGAAAAAATAGCATTTCATTTATTGTGGATGTTCTTGCAGGGTTTTGATGACTTTACAGGATTTAAGAGAAAATTGTGGACCTGCCACAGTGTGTTATTGCATGGCTTGAAGGGACCTGTAGTAAAGACATCATTATTTTATTCATTATTATTTTATTCCGTAGGTGGGGCAGGGATGGGCAGTTATTGTGGGATTTATGGCTGTTAAAAGAATGATTTCCTAGATGATGATGGCCTTTGTCTGCAACCACAATATACATGTTTGTCATTATTATTATTATGATTACAGCTATTATTTCTGGAAGTAATTTATAAGCAACTAGACTGTCCTTAAATTTAACAAGAAGCCTATAAGGGGTAAAAAAAAATTAGGGCACAGTACCTCTGTGTTGCAGACTGGCTTCTTTTACATGTGGCAGTGAGACCCAGGCTGACCTGAGGCTGATGAAAGCTGGCAGTGAAAGCTGCCTGCAGCACCCACTTTCATCACAGCGCCCTCAAACCTTGTAAAGCAAATGAACTTCAGTGCTGCTGTCTGCAACAGCCTGTAGAGATGTCTGGCACCAGAGGTGATGCAGGTTTGTAATGGCAAAGCCAACAGGGACAGGTTCTTTCCTGCATCAAAATCTGTGTCCAGTGGGAGTGTTGGATTTGGTGGATAAAGTGGCTTTTACAAAGGTGTAAACAGGAGCTAAGCCTTGCCATATTTGAGAAGGTGGGAGAACCATCAAGCCAAGCATCACCTCTGAGGGAGAGCCAGAAACTCCAGGGATAGCTACAAGAGAGCATTTTTAACCTGTGTCCCTAAAACCAGAAAGATCCCCAGTGTCTCCAAGTGAGCAACTAGAAAATAACTTGTCCATAATGCAAATGTCTTCCTAATTCTATTAACAGCATTTTTCCTCCTGAAGTTTGAGTTTAAATTCTTATTAAATAGGAGGAGTCCTCCTGTGGGTCTGAGCAGTGGTGTGGCATAGCAAGGTGTACCTGGGAGAGGTTTTGTCCTGCAGTGTGTTTGCTTTCTGCCCCTAAAAACTGGCAGGAGGTTCTCGCAAACAAAGCCCCATGTAAAGAGCAGATGAACTATACTGTGTCTTTGTGAGTGTTTGCAGCATTTGCCTTGTGATGTGGCACAGAGCCAACATGCTCCTTAGAGCCAGGTTTTTCTCTTGCCTTCACTTCTTGGTGGATGTTCCCAACCCTCCTGCTTTACCAGCCTCAGGCGCCAAGGTTTTCAAGATGCTCTGGGTAGGAGGTAGCTCGCTAGAGAAAACCACCTATTCTACATTTGGGCTAAAATTGTAGCAATAACAAAAGGAAAACCAGTTTCACAGGCATACAAGTGAGAGATGGAGACAGATTAGAGCAATCTGTGGTTTTGAAATCTGTCGGAATAAAGCAAACCACATGAATATGTCAGCGTGCAAAGATAATGAGTGCAAACCACAGCGGAAATTTGTGCCCTACGTGTTCGTATTTCCCCTAATTACACACAAGACACAACCTTCCTCATCCCTGCCACGTGGTGTCCTTGTGCTGCTCATACACCTTGTGCTGAATCCTTGCAGGAGCAGATGGGATAACATGACAACAGGCTCCTGCCCTCTTTGGGGTGGGAGCAAGCTGGAAAATTTCTCCTCCTATTTTGATTGTGGCTTAAAAACCCAATAATTCTTAAGTCACTTTTCAGCCCGGAGTTGTTCCTGCCCAATGGAAGTAATGTCTACTGCTTTCCCAAAAAAAGAAGTAGTATTAAAAGTTTTGTACAGCCTAAATATTTAAGTCCTTCAGGCAGTGTTAGTAAATAGCTGTTCTCCTGGGTTGTGAACTGGGGGGATTTCACAGGGCATGCCTTAAGCAAAATGAAATCTTTACCTTTTCTAAATACTTTTGCATCACATTTGGGTCTTTTTCTAGACAGTGCTTTCCAAAATTAAATTCTTCCCTTGGATAACCTTTCACGTCACTACCTATTCAGCAAGGGGTGTGTTAGTCCATATGGAAATTTTGAAGCAGGATCTTGAAATAAACCCGAGTTGAAATTTGCCCAGCACAGAAATGCAAATTCCTGGATTTCTGGATAACAGCTGACCAGAGCTGATCTAATTAAGTGCCATCCTGCAGGTCTCACAGAATCTGTTTTATTTGTGTAACAAATGCACATCGATTGGTGGCAAGCACGTGCTGAAGCGGGTTCAATTGCATTTGATGTTGTGTGCTTAGTCAATAAGGCATGGGAAATGTGTGCTTCACGCTGGGATGTGGCAGTGGCTGTTGCAGCACCAGGATGCAGGATTACCTAATGCTACTTAGCAATCAGCATCAACAGCACCTGTAACGTGCCTGCAGCTGTTTTAGTTACTTAGAGGCTCCTAAAAAATACTTACCAGAGGATTTTTATAGTTATTCTGATACACTTCACAGGTGTAATTCAAAGCTGATCTATTAATAATGTATAAAATAGCAGCATAGAGCTGTTTCCTATATAAACGTTCCACGCTTTGGTTTCCTCCAAGGAGTGAATTTACCTTTAAAGAGCTGAAATGTTAAACATATGTGGGTCATAATTCTCAGCCACGTTATTTTTTACTGCCACTTAGAAAAATACACATCTCTGGTTTAAAAAAAAAAAAAAAAGGTTACTGTATTGTTATAAAAGAAATACTTCAGCTTTCTGAAGTATCCTGGCCAAGACTTGCCGGAATCCTGACCCAGTGTAATCCTTTATAAATACCTCTCTATAAATGTGCCTTTTCAAGTGTCCCTGAGTATATAATTTAAATCCCAGAGGACCTTTAGAAAGCATGTGCAGGAACGGAGCTCCTTTTAACTGATAGCCCTTTGTATGGGAAGCTTTCTGAAGAGGGAGGTCTGATCCTGCCACGTGTGAAGCCAGCAGGAGTTCTGCAAAAGTTGTCCAAGGCACTTGATGGCAGAGAGAAAATTCCGGCTTTGGTCTCTGGCCTTGGAAATGAATGCAGCTCTGTTGGCCTTCTGTGGTTAAATGGAAGAGGAAGGAGGGAGTGGCAACAGTCCCATGATGTCTCATGGCAGTCACCTGGAGGCAAATCTGGCGCTCGGTCCATGCAAGTGTAAATGCCCACTAGTGTAGCTGAGGCAAAGCAAATTTGATTTATTGCTCACAACAAGACCCTTCAGCACCAGCTCCTGAAAATACTTAGGCCCAGCTTTGATGTGAGAAGCCCCCATGATTTGTCATGAATTTTGGGGATATGGTGTTAAGATAGTGTATTTAAGTTTTTTGGTTTTTTTTTTTTTTTAGCTCTTGCTGCAGGTCCTTTCCTTCAGCCATTCCGGCACTGGGGGAGTTTATCATTTGGATATTATCAGCAATAGGATCTCTTAAGTTTTATGGGCATGTTAATTGAATTAAAATATTAATATACAGTGCAAGGGACCAAGGACATAGGCGATTAATCCTGAGAAATAAAACATAGTTGAGTCACGCAGAAGCCCTACAGGGCAAAAAACCCCAGCACTGAAGGACCTTTGACTAGAAAGGTTGTTTTTTCCCCAGACAACCCTGTCAGCTACGGCTGTCAACAATAAAAAGAAAGAAACAAATAAATTGGAGGCCCTGTGTAAGTCACAGGACCAGAATATAAATACACATGACATGGAAAGGAGTAAATAATACTGACGCATTCTTTAGAAATGTTCTCCGGCAATACTTCCTATTCATGTCCCACTGAAGTGACATGAAATAAAACTTCATGGGGAAAAGTGTTACTAATCACCCAGGTTCTTGAGGGACACAGCTCTGTGTGTGTTGGGAGGCACTTTTCCTTTGCAGGGCTGCTGTCCTGGGCCTTACACCAGCAATGAGCAAAAAGTTTGATCCTTTCTGCAACAGATCATAAAGGAACGTGTTTATCCATTGCTGCCTAAAAGGACAGCTGGGCATTTTCCACTGCAGGTCAAGCTTCCTGTGGAGCTGGAAATAGGGATATGAGCAGCACTTCCAGGGCATGCAGGTGGGCTTGGGGCTGTGATGGAGCCCCACACTCCTGCAGGCACCTCCATGGCATAGCCCCACCTTGGCACAGGCAGCTCACACGTGGCTCTGGCCAAAGAGGGGAAATCCCACTGCTCTGGGAAAGCAGAAAGCCTCAAAGTAATGACAACTCTTCCAAACTCCAGAAGCAAAATGGAGAAGGTAAATAAAATACAGAATCTTGCTGTAGTCACTGAGAATTTGATAGCTGTCATTTCTAACCAAGATGCTCCTAGCAGGGAGACCAAGACTTGCTCCTGGCCCAGTGTGTAGAGAGGACCTCTGAAAGGCCAGTGGCTGATCTCATCCAAAGTCCCCACTAAGGCTCATCACACCTAAAAAGGCTTTTAAAGGTGTGACTTGAAGAGTAATTTCAAAACGTGTGCTTGCCATCAACTCACCTGTTTTTCCAAGGCAGCTCAAACATGCACGGATTCCTCCAAAAACAGCTCCAGCTGCCAACAGCCTCTCACATGCCCAGATCCAGCCCCACAGGGAGCCCTCACCTGGTGCCTGGGTACCAAACTCCTCCATCCAGGGGATGAACTGACAAAAAGCAGCAGTCTGCTGCTCCTGAGTCCTCTGTGAGGTTTGCTCGCTGGTCCTCCAAAAAGTGGGAGAGGGGGGCACTTGATTGGAGTGCTTAGCACAGTGTGGGGACACACTGTTTTCTAAACACAAAAAAGCAAATCACATTTATTGATCTATCTCCTCAGAGCAGGATCTTCCCTTTTTACCTGGCTGGAACATGCCTTCCCGTGAGTACCTGCTCCAGAAGATAGATCCAGAATTAATAATAAAGACAGCTAAATGAATAATCAAGTGGGCAAATACTTTTCCACTACTGTTAACCTTCAGCAGTTACTGGTACAGGCCTATAAAGCACAGTTTCAGATTGCAGGGGAGATGGAAATCTTCTTTAGTAAGGCGTCCACTCCAGAAGAGGGTGAAAGCCTCTGCTATAAACTCTGCTGCTTCTTACCCAGTGGCAGCCATGGTTTAATGACTTACAACTTGCACGGGTGACATAAAAACCCTGTCAGCACCCAGAGCTACATAGGATGGTGCTCTTTGGGCCTGCAAGCCAGACTTCAGAGGCCTTTTGCTCTTTTTTGATAGTTGTATGGGCAAAAACTCAACACACATCCTGGGGGCTGTTGCTGTGCTGTGTCTTTGATGACTTTGCTTCCACACTGCTTCTCGAGTTATGGTCCTGCTAACACAGAAAAGGTGTCTTGGCTTGGGGGAAAGAAAAGAAGTATTTTTGTGTTTTGTAGGGTTTTTTGAACCTTGACACATTTTACATCTCTTCCCTTGCAGGTCTGCGTGGTGTCCTTGGTGGGATTTGTTATGCTTTGTATTTCATACCAACCCGATGAGAAGACGTGTGTGCAGTTCACAGTGAAGGTACCTTAACATTTTTTTTAACTTTTTTTTTTTTTTTGGCTTCTCATGTCATTAAATATAAACAGAAAAGTCGATACAGGGGATATTTTTAAGACCACAGGAAAAGAAGTGAAAACGCATCTGAAACGCAGGGATGGCTTTCTGTTACTTTCCAGGCAGCCAAGGAAGAAACTGTATCCTATAAAGGGGAAATTCTAATAATATTTCAAATCAGAACATTTTATTCACCATGTTTTAGGAAGATAGACAAAGCTGGAATAATTTGGGAAATGTTCAGAGAGTTTAAGTAGATTAGGTGGAGATAGTGAGCAAGGTAAGAAGTCGGGTGGCATAAAATGAGTCCACTTAAACCAAGTTTTAGTATTTAATGGGATAGTACTAGGAAAGCATGAGGACATGCATTCTCCCAAAAAGCAAATTCCCATCTGAGCGTTGCAGGAACTGTACCATACCCCACCTTTGTCTCCAAAAGTGCTTTGCTGACATTGGTGAGCAACTAGAAGAGCAAGGCTGAGAATGCTTGTTTTTAACAACGTTTTTCCTGGGCTATTTTTCCTTATTATTGTAATTTTCAGGGCTCTTAATATTTTGCAGACAAATAATAACGGAGAAAAATGCCGACACAAGCAGCACAAAATAACCGTGATTATTAACTGAAAAAGGCAGAAGGAAACGAAATGCAAGGAGCAGCTTCTCAAACCCTGGCATCCATCGTCCCTTAGAAATTAGACCCCGGCGTGTCTTTTGTGTCTTTCTCGAGCTTCTCCCGTACTTAAAGAAAGAAAGGGAGACGAACAATTGTGCCTGCCCTGTGACTGCCTCTACATTGTCCCCCTGTCACCTTTACGCCCCCAAGGAAGGTTACTGGGCTGGGCGGGGGCTGCCACACCAGGCTTTTTACTGCCTGCTCCGCAGCATTAAATTGAATTTGGCATCCCGGCAGGAAGGGAGTCATCCCTCGTGCTGGGAGCGGCATGTCGGGCTGGGCAGCTCAGATGTCTCTGCCACCCTCGGCGACACCACCCACCCTGACAGTAAGGAATGTGAGCCATCGTTCCCTGTAAAAAAACAGACGCTTTGGAATTGCTCCCGAGGTGGTGTAAAATGGGCCATTCCTCGTCAGCTGGCAGAATTAGAGCTAAAATCTCCTTGGTTCACTCAACAGCCTATGGACTGCTGCTTACCCAAGGCACCCTCCTCCCCAAAATCCCCCTTCCCGGCATTTCCTATTGCAGCATGCCACAGAATTCCATCATTCCCAGGCTGTTCACCTCCCCTCTCCCTTGTCCCTGCTGGGAGCTGTTATCCCAGAGTTCGGGATAAAACAGGACAAATGGCTTCTGGCTGCAGGGCTCTTACCTATTTTAACAAAATAGGAGCTAAAACTCTCCTCCGGGGCTTTGATCACATAGGACTCATCTACATCTCCAGTATCACTTCTCAAATCTTCGAATTTCAGTTAAAGGCTGTCTCTGAACTAAAAACTAGCATTAGCCATGACAAGGCTGAGGGTGCAAGATTACAGTCATGAGACAGATTGTTCAGTGGGTTGTTCTTTTCTCCCTGAGGGCCTGATGCTTCATCAAGCACTGCAGTTGGGTTCAGCCCAATCTGCTCCGACTGTCCTTACAGGGTCTGGATCCCTAGCCCAGGTCCTGCCCTCACCCTGGTGGCTGGTTCCCACCAGCCAAGCATCATCCTACAGGAAAATCTTGGCTGAGCTTCCCTGGAATGCATTAAGCACCCCAAGTTCCCTTGCACAGCCCAAGGATGGCTGTGACAGGAGGACCACACACACACAGAGGCCTGGGGGATTTGGGTCAACCCTCAAGGTGACCCTCTGACCCCTGCAAGCGACTCCCTCGGGATGGGAACAGGAGAGACCTGTGCAGTCCTCTCTGCCTTCCTCCCTCTCAGCAGCTGCTTCTTTCATTTCACACTTGCACGAGTCCTGGATCCTGTTAAAGAAGGAGGTGTGAGAACTGCTTTTGGCAGCAGGCCCTTCCCGAGACCACTGTGGGTACCCACAGCACGCCATGTGTCCCTGAGAAAGGGAGCCCACCCAAAGGGAGGGCGGATGCGCCCCCCGGGGGGACAGCAACAGCGAGTGCCACACAGGAAAATCCTGAGCCAGGCTGTGGGCTTCCTGGGCTGCCTGCTGACATCTGACAGATCACTGGCTGTGGTCCCCCCCAGGGTAGTGGCACCCTCTGGTCCCGCATGCCCAGCCCACGCTGTGACACACCACAGTTCCGGTTCCCTGCAGGGGCTCGTGCCTGGCCACCACCGCCCTCAGAAAGGGCCTCCTGGTCCACCTCTGCAAACGCCTCTGCTTTCACCTCTGATAACTATGAGGAGCCTTTTCCATGAGGAACTTAATCCATCTTCCTGTCATTCTTTTTAATTTAGTCACGGAGGAAAACTATTGCAAGTAAATATTGCTAAAATATCTCTTCCTCATATGAGGAACATGAAGGAGAATGAGCTGCCATGCTCTGACCTCACTGTACCCTGTGTCTCCCCACTTCCCTTTTCTCCTTCTATTTAAGCAGCAATTGCAGTCCCTATATCTCTGAAGCTGTTAAAAAACAGTTTTCCAGTGACAAGTCCTGGTTCCTGGGCAGAGCCCACCACACAGTTGTATTTGTGATGCTGAAGTTGCCTCCAGGTCTGGCATGTGATTAATCTGCTGATGGGATCTCAGCACTCACTGTCTTGTGCTCCCTCAGAGGCAGTGCTTGCATTTGCCTCACCTTTGATATTTGGAAACATGTTCATTTTCAGCAGCTCACAGAGAGATTCCTCTGCAAACACCTTATGAGAATAATGAGCGTTTTGGAAATTGTACTGTGTCCCCCATGCATCTCCCTTTGCCTCCAAGGATTACCGTAAGAGCTGCCTGTGTATGCAGATTCTGAGATTTTCCTTCCCTTTAGGAACACAACAGACAAATTCTCCCTAACTGTACCTGGAGCATGGATTAGGCCGTGGATTTCATGCTGTTGTGGCCTGACTTTGGATAGAAGTTGGCAGCTAAATAAAATACCTGCCAAGGGAGAATCAGGCACACGGTGTAGCCTTGGCTTAGTATCTCATCTATTAGGGAGGCCTGATTCTGTCTTCTACTGGGCTGAATCCAGGGACTTCCACCAGGACTTCTGTATCACAGAACAGCCAAAGTTTGTCCATTTTCTGTTTTCCCCATCGAACACATTTGCACCATCTTTTAAAACAATGCCATTGGCCTATGAATTACCATATCTTGGTTTGGAGGGGGTCCACCAGTCAGCAGCACTCCATCTGCTGTGTGCTTCATATGAAGAGGTGGCCCCATTTTACAGCTTCACCCTTCACATGGACCCTTCCCTTGAAAGCTGTGGGGGCAAAGTAATTGCATTTAATAAGAGCCACCCTCATTTTGAAGCTGCCCTTGGTTTAAGGCTGCAGGGGAAGTCATTCAATTTAACAGCACCCAAGTCTTGGAAACGAAGATCTTTTGGTAAGAATTTGGTGATATGAGGGGGGAAATGTATATAGTGCTTCAGGACCTGCAATAAGCCCAAATTTTCTTTTTTTCAAGCTGACAACCAAACAGAAGATTGATTCACACTGTAGATATAAGACAAATACACCAGGAGTGTGAATTTTATCAGGACATACATACTTGGAGTTTCAAGGTCATAAAAAATGCTTTTATATTGATATTTTGCTTGCAGTATTGAGGTTAAGAGAGAGAGAGAGAAGCTGCTGTTTAAAATAACAGATTCCCAACCACGCCATGTGTCTGACAGATAAGACGCCAAGGAAAATAAATGTTTTTACAATGCTGAACAGAACCAAAAAATGCAATTTTGGCTAAACACAGAACATGATTTTAATATACATTCACACATATTTTGTATGCAGTGCAGCACCTGCCAGTTCCAGCTATCAAAAGCAAAGGGAAGTCCATATGTGCTGGTATCCAAAGCTCTCAGGTGCATCCCGGAGTGTCAAAGGCTCTGACTTGCTGCCAGTTTCCATGTGTTTGTGGGGGTGGACTCTGCAGAGCTACCCTTGATAAAAGCCATGCTATTTTTAAGCTGCCACTGTTGTGAGGAGCAGTGGAGGTGATGAGCAGACCCTTGTCCTTCTCACACTGTAGTGCTGGGAAAAGAAAGGTGCTTGCTGCTCTTTCACGCCTGAGAAAGACTTCCCCATGTTTATGGGACAGGTTTTGGAAGCAGACTGAGCACAGCACACACTTTTTGGTGGAGATCTGCATTCCCATTCCACAGTGGGGCCTGGGAACAGGCTGGCTGCATCCACAGGGCCACAAGCAGGAGATCAGCCACCCCACTGCCTGATTTGCAAGTATAAATCAGATTTGTTTGGGCATGCAAACCAAGAGCCGGGAATAACACATGAGCAAAGCCTCAAAAACACCTACAGCTCAGCGCAGCCTGGGGTAAGATGGCAGCCCGAGGCTCAGTCTGCTCAGCTCTGCTTCGAGGCACTAGTTTGTCCCAGCTGATGACTGTGAGTCCTGTCAATGCAGGTAGAACTGGAGAGGAAAATGCTCCCTCCCTCTCCAGAAAGCTTCTTGACGTATGGACACACCAATGTCTTAGTGCTCTCACCAGGCCTCAAAATTGCAAGGCAGTACTCATATAAAACATGCAAGGCAAGTTCTTGGGATGACCTGCTGCACTTCCCATCATAAGGAGCCTTGCAGTTGTTGAGGTACCAATCTCCAGATAGTACATTGAGGGTATGTAAAGCACACGTGCATGCATTCCTTGCGTTTCCTCAATCTCTGTGCAGCTGGAAAAAGGGTTCTTATGTTTTGGGTTTCTTTCCTTTCTTTCAGCTGCTGTATTTTCTCCTGAGTGCCCTGGCTCTGGTTGCCTGTGTTTTGGCAGTGGCTTTTGCTGCACACCATTACTTGCAGCTGACAAAGTTCACCTGCGAGGCCATCCTGGAGTCCTGCCAGTGCAAGCTGGACACCGCAGACCCCCTTGGCCGGACCTTCGTGTACCAGGACACGACCGACTGCGGCAGCCTGGCCAGCACGCTCGGCCTGTTCCTCCTTCTGCAGGTGGCTCTCAACCTGGTGGCAGCCCTGGTGTGCCTCCTGACGTGCTTCGTGGTGTGGAAGCACCGATACCAGGTCTTCTACGTGGGCGTCCGCTTCCAGCCTCTCACGGCCGCCGAAGGCCACAAGCAGGAAGTGTAGGGTCTGGGCTGGCAGGGGGTTGTGGCCGGGGATGGACACTGCCACCGCGGACACCGCGGAGGGATGGGCGCTTGGAAGGTTTTTGACAGCGAAAAACGCTCACACGGCTTTAATGAATATGTTTTTCAATCGTTTTAAGAGCATTTCGTACGGCTGCTCTTGAGAAAAGCCCTCTTGTGAGATTAGCTAGAGGTCACAGAGTCCTAAAGATGCAGCTGTACAAATGCTCCCCAAAGAGGATCTTTAATAGCCATAGATAAAATCATTGGGAACTCATCTGCAGGGCTACAGCCATTACAAAATAGGGTCCATTTCCCTCTTGCCTTCAGAGAAGCTATGCCATTTTCTACCAGATAAGGATCTGATCCAAATTGCTTAATTATATCTGTGGGAACATGCTTCGGGAATATATCATATCTTGGTGCACTGGGTGTAATCCACACTAACCTCATGGGAATTAAACATTCAGGAAAGTAATGAGGGAGGTCAAGACCTCTTCCAATGCTGGTTGAGACTAACACCAAAGTGAATATATTGATGGCTGCAATAAAATACACATATAACTTTTCAGAGTGATTAATGATAAAGGCTTCCTAACCTAATTACTAAAAAACAACAAATAAGAGTGAGTTCACTGAAGGTTCTTTGGTGGGCCCTGCTTGAGACCCCAGGCAGATTTCTGAAGTTTGGGAGAAAAGATCAGATAAGGAACCTTGAGCTGCACTCCTAAAGTAGAGGGACCCTAAATCACTCGTCATGTTGAAAACTATGTCCATATTGCTCTAATTGCAGGCTGACAAACCCAGATTTTAGCCAGTTCCACCAATTATACTCCAAGCACAAAAGGCCAAATGCATTTTTGGTGGAACTCCTCTGAAGACAATCAGCCTTACACACCAGCAATGGAGTTGGGCCAACAGCCCTGAAAGTTATATCCCTGCAACAATGAATGTTTTTAAAATGGGGTGGAGGGAGGGAAGCAAGAAGAGACTGCCAGTCTCCCAAAGACATCTCGGATAATGATGAGGGCAATGGAATAATGATTTCTTAATGAGTAGGGGAAAACAAAGTGTATTCAAGCAGTGCTTTTTCACCCTGAAAGTGCAGCTCTAGAAGTGCTTTACATCTTAGTAGCCTTATACCAAGACAACTATGTTGGTTCGTCCCTTGAACTGCCATTTCCACTTGCACAGCATGGACATCTAAATTTAGGAGCAATTCCTAACTGGCAGCATTTTGCACTGCCTCCTGATCCGTATCTGTGCAAGAGCAAGGCAGCTGGTGCTCACACCCTGCCATGACAAGGGATTTCCCGATCCCAGCCAGAACAAGGATGTCTCTGAGGTGGGGTGGAGCAATCACATGCCAGAAAATATTGTGCCATAATAATTAGCTAGGAGGAAGCAAATGAAATTTATATAAGGCTTCAAAGAAAAAGAAAAAAACCCATTTTTGGCTGGCAAAAATAGCCACCAGGAAGTCAAAAACTCAGTCTGGCAAAAACCTTGTTGACTAAGGAGCTCTAATCATACCAAAAAACTGTCTTCCACATGGTGATCACACATCATCCAGGGGCTAGACCATCAAGCTTCCAGGGTCAGAAGATCACAGTGTAGTGAAGTCTCCTGTGGCCCACCTAGAACACTGCTGGGTGCATGGCCTGTAGTTTTAGTCATGGAAAGTGCCTCTGGAGTAGGCATAGCATCACCAAGGTGCTCTCTGCCAAGCCACAAAGCGAGGAGCTGCAGAAGATGAGGGGTTTTGAGATCTGCTTCCAAATGGCATTTTTTATTGCACCCAGAAGTAACAACCACTCATAAGCCTGCCTGCAGGACACATTTGCAAGGGTGTCCGTGTCACCACCCATCCAAAGACCTCTGTCTGCCTCCCAGGCACTGCTGGGGCAAGCTGAGACAGGAGAGAAGCGGGAGAGCAGGCTGGTGGTGTCAGACTCATCCTTGGGGCCATCCATGTGGGATCTGGCAGGATCCAGCCCATCTCCCACGGCTCTGGTGGAACGTGCTGCCAGCAGCACTCACAGACCTGTGCCAGGGCCATCCTGCCTGGAGATGGGCACACAGGGTTGCCTCTCACCTGTGGTGCACTCAGGTTTGTCCCCTGTCCCGCACATGCCTCCAGCCGTGCTCTCTGTGGAAGCTCAGGGCAGAGGATGTACCTTCCTCCTACCTGCACAGCCCTCAGTGCATCTGCCCCTCCCTCCAGCCAAAAATGTGGGATCCTCTCTCCACACAGAAGATAACAAGAAGCAGGAAAGGGATCAAAGGGAGTCTGAATGACAGCTGAGCTTTGGGGCCTCCTCCTACCCTCACCACTGCACCGATGGCTGGCACAAGAAGAGGAAGGCTCTGCTGGCAGAGCAGGGCATGCTGCCCCCCTGCCCATCCCAAATGTGCCTGTTGTTCAGGGGGTAGCTCGGTGTGCAGCGCTCCAGCCCTGGCCCAGCAGCATTTCCACCAGAGCTGCCCTTCGTCTCCTTAATCCTCTGACCTCTGCCTCACCCACACGTTTTCACTCCCTGTTTGCCATCAGCTCCCAGGTGCCGGGCTCGCAGGGCTGTCGGATGGGGCTGGGCTGGCGGTGCCTGGCCTCTGCCTGCTCATCCCTGGGCTGAGATTTGCTGGGGCTGCTCTGGAGCACGGCAGGCGCGGCGGGGATGATCACAGAGCTGCTGTAAATGCCTTCGGCGTGTCGGCAGGGAGGAGAAGGGAGGTCTGGATAACAGAGCCTGCTCCACTTAACAAGATGTGCACCTCCATATCAGCTCATCCTACACTTCCAGCCACGAATTCAGTTTGCCAATCAGCACGATGCAGCTTTACCCTTTGCTCTGGAAGAAAGCAATATTCATGATACATTCTGTTGGTGGTCTATATGCTTAATGAATAAATACAGGACATTTTAATCTAGCAAAGATGAACTTCTTTATTTCCTTTTCATGTATCTCAAGAGCATAAAATCAAAACAGGAGAGATGGAGAAACAGACACAGAAGGTTTAGGAACTGGTTTCCCCCTGGGTAGGGTTTTACAATGTGTATTTTGCTTGATTAAGAGTTTTGGAAAGTATTAATTAAAGGATTTTCACCTACCACAGCCTATCCAGACACCTCCCAGCCTTTTCCCAGTGTCAGAGTCTACGGGGACTGCACCTTGAGAAAGACTGGGACTAAAAGGCTTGGAAAGGACAGAGGTGTTGAAGAAGAAAGTAATTTTTTATAAGCCTGGGAAATTTATCTTCTAGGTGAATTCCACAGAAAAGGGTAGGATTAAACCTCTATGGACACACAGAATTTGCTAAGGGCTTGATGTAATTTACTCTCACAAACCCAGGTGTGATTCTCATTTGCACCCTGGCCACTTTACACTGTTTTCCCAGTGTAAAGGGGTTGTAAAGACTGCATCAATCATCTTTACACCTACTTTATGGCCATTTTACACAGCTAAAAGGGCCCTTTGTGTAAATGAGAACTCAAGCCCTAGAGAATTTAATAGAGAGGAGATCCTTTCTATAGACTGTGCTAGACCCTCTAATAGGGTCTATTACCGGGATATAACTCTCCGCTGGATTTTATAGCTTGGCTTAGAGATCATCAGTCTCGATTAAATTCAGTTCTGCAGAACTTTTCCAAAGGCCATAACCCCCTGGTGTCACGCCTGCTCCTCCACCCCGAACTCACGCAGAGAAGGATGGTGTTGCATGGATAACTGCTCTGGTTTTCAAAAGGCGAAGCAGCAGCCACCGCTTTCCTCTGGCTCCGAGGCGTTTTGATGTCGTGCTATGCAAATACCAAAGCAACAACAGCGGCAGCGAAAAGGGAACCGAGACGCGGCGCCTCGCGGGGAGCCAAAATGTCACATTCTCAGCCCCGCCAGGGTTTGTGCCGCTGTCCCTCCCCTGCTGCCGCTGGAAGGCCAGGGGCTGGTGGGCGAGGGGGAAGCACCGCCAGGCCCCGGCCCCTCGCTGGGGCTGCCACCAGCCTTCCTGTGAGGGCCATCTGGGCCTCGCCGGCCCGGCCGGCTCTGCGTGGGCACCGCTTGGAGCTCTGCCCAAAAAACAGCTCTGCGGAACAACGCCGCGAGCTGCGATCAACTCGCAGGACTGTTTTTNTTTTTTTTTTTTTCTTTTTTCATTCTCCCAGCCAGTGCGATATTTGCTCTGGGGGCCTTTCGAAAGAGAAAGCACGCTGCTAGCGTGTGAGAGAAGCCGCAGCTCAGGTCCTCTATATTTAGAAAGCCAGGATGTCATACCTCGCCTTGAAATTTTCATAGTCCCCTGCACCCCACCCACCCACACACGTACACATGCTTGCGTCTGGAAAATGTTTTTCGGTCTTAGCGAAGGGTGTTGGCTTAGGGGGATTCGAGGGAGGTGCAGAGGAACAACAGCAGCTCAGTCCCGGGCGCGGAGCTCGAGGCCTCCTTAAGGCAGCGGGCACGGCTGGTCTGTAACACAAACCCCTCGGCAGGGCCGAGCTGTTCTGAGGCGTAGGGAAGCCCTGTCCTTTGTCACGTCAGGCAGTGCTGAGCCCTCAGCCAGCAACATCGCCCCCAGTTCACTCCTGAGCGGTTGCAGCACCTGTAGCAAGGGCTCCGAGAAGGTGGATTTTGAGGGTAGCTCATCTCAGGTCTCTGCAGTTCCTCCTCCCCAGAGATTTTTGCTTTCTGCTAAATGGCTGCCTCTAGTAATCACTACTTTATCCTCTGCTTTATCACATTTATCCTCTGCTAAATTGCCTCTGTAGCCAAATATCATAAACAGTGATTGCATCTACAAAGACTGGGGTACATTTTTCTTTTGGTTTTGGTACCTGGTCTCCATGCCTTTGTCCAAGCAAACAGTTGAAAGCCTCATCTAAACTTCAAACTTG
>VZRO01006319.1:215324-260750 GCA_013397915.1 Daphoenositta chrysoptera
GGGGGAATGCTGGCCATTTCTTTTTGCTTTCTTTTTAAATAAGTTATGGGCAATACCTGTTTAATTTGTTACCTCAATGCTCCACAAAGCCATCTTCACATTGGAGCTTCACCCGGGTGCACCCAAGTATCCCTGCCTGGCACAGCCATCTGAGAGTCAGCCACCAAATGTGAGCAGCAGCCCGGTCTGAGAGGAGAGAATAAGCTGCAGAGGGTGATTTGAGTACCTGCCTCTCTCTCCTTCAGTCAGATGGATTATGACTGATGAGTGCTGGGCTGACCTCAAGTTAGAGAAGATATAGAGAGTGACACCGATTAAGGCAGCCCTTGGCTTTACAAGCCCTGATTGTCCTGGAAATGAGATATTTGAGCAAGACAGGGTTTTAACCCCGTTTCGCTCTCATAGCTGTGTAAGGAGAACTATTTTTAATTAGCCCAAAGCTGACTGAAGAGGGATTTCTCCTCACTTCAGTGTGGGATTTATCTTTCAATGAAACCATGGTGAGAGGAAGCCTTTCCCTGATCTGTCCTCCATGAGGCTGGCTGGGAGCATCACTGCTGGAGCCAGAGCTGCACACATGCAGAGGTGTGTGGAAACTACCCTCATGTCTTTTTTGGGACATTTTCTTCCAGTTCCACAGCTGCCAGAGCTGTCACAGGGAGGGCAGGGGAAGCCAGTGTCCCAGATCCATAATGTGCCCGAGTCACCCAAGCCCTGCAGCCATCCCATTTATACTGACACTACTGGTCACCAGGGATTTGGTGGGATAGTTTAGGGAACAATCACACTGAAAAGGGAAGAAAATGGACATTTACATTTTCCTTTCCACCCTGTGAATCCAGGCAGGAGAGCAGCACGCACATGAAGGGACCCAAGAGGAAATACAAAATCCTCCCACCCCGTTTTGCTGCCCAAACCTGCCAACGCACTGAGAAACAGTGAAAACGTGCAGAAAATAAACCCCCAGAAATCAGGCACTTTGGATTTTCAAGATCCAAAGTGTTGTTAGGTTAGGAACGTGAAAATTAGTGTATTTTTATGGCTTGTCCAATTCTTCCAGACTGCCTCAGGTGGGGACCCAGGCAGCCAGGATTCTTTGCTGTCACCAAAGGAAGGAAATTTTGTAACCTGACTGGGAGAGGGGAGGGATGGGGAAGGGCAGTTTATGGGATGTACTCCTATATCGATATATATTCTGGTAAGGCTACAGTTTGCAGATTCAGCATTTTTTTTCTTGTGTACAAAAGGAAATTGTAGGATCTCAGCTGGCAAAATTCTGTGCTTCTGAATTAACAGGAGTTGCATCTCCACTTTCTCCTAATAAAACTTTTCTCAGTCACTCCACCCAGGTTTCAGTGCTTCTCTTGCTTCTCCATTTTCCAGTGAGGCAGGACTTTCCTGGCTTATCCTCCCCTGACCCCACAAAAAGCACTGGGTCTGTGGGCTCTATGTGATGGACAGGGGAGGGAGAATTTGCAAACTGCCTCATGAGGCTTCTCCTGAGTTCTCCAGCCACTGATTATCTGTTGCTTACAGCAAATCATCAAAAAATTACAGAGATCCAGTGCTTGAAAATCCCACAGCATAATTGCCTGCTAACAGACAACAAGAGGATTTCATTAGCCCAAGTGGCAAGTGTGGCTACTGCGCTTTGGGAACAGCAGGCTGTGGTCTTAATGCCACCAAATTACACCTGAAAGGGAAAATTCAGGACCTGCAGACACCAACCAGGGACCCCTCTGTCCTCAGGTGTTGCACTGAGCAAGAGAGGCTTGCAGGGCTTGCAGGATCACGAAGGCTTGTGAAGGCTCAGCCTCATCCCTGAGGGAAGCTGACCCCATCTGAAAGGTTCACTCCAGCTGGGGCTCAGTGCCAGGCTTGCTCCACTCCTCATCCCCAGACAGCTTTGGGGCCACAGATTCTCACCCCTGGAGGGAAACAGCCAGTAGAGTAGAAGAGGAATAAAGATTTGTTTGATTCGTCTTTGTCTGAGCATGGCACATCTTACTTTAAGGCCTTTCCCACTAACAGGAACATTTTGATTGGGGCTGGTACACAGTTTGATGGGGTTTTTCTTTCAGTGGCTGTATAAAGATCTGATTCAAGTCCACTGAAATGGATGAGAAACTAACTTACATTTCCCATTCCCAAGCATTATTAGCCCTGCTGCAGCACACTAGGGGCAACACTGGCTATTAAAGAAAGCGGGTTGATTAAGGGACAATCTCGAAGACTAAAAATAATCAGGGAAACAAGAATCAATGTCATATGAAAGCAAACATGCAGTCAGTTGTTATCAAAGAGCTTTTCACGTGATGGTCTGTGCACTGATCTCACCCGGAGCATGTTTGTTTTGGACAATCTTAAAGGGTCCAGCCCCATGGATTGGCAGCAACACGTACGGAACGATCTGAGAGCTCAGGCCTGACCCAAAGCCCATGGAAGTCGAGGCACTGACTCCTCCAGGCACTACCTGTAGGAATCACTCCGGGTTTGGAAAGATATGTTGCAGTTAAAGATGTTGGTCTGGGCTTAGGGAAAATGTACTGACACTGTCACTGTCAAATCCAGCCAGAGACAAGTGAAAAACAGAGGGGTTATATCTAATAAGTGCAACACAAAATAAAAATGAAGTGGCTAAAGGAAAACTTGAGCAGTCAAGGGGAAATGCAGCAAATTCAAACAAACTGCCTTGGCCCAGACACATAGCACAGAACATGCAATGATTTGAAGGGGAAGAGAAGAAGGATGGCAGGAACTCAGCATCCCACTTTTTCACAAGCCTCAAAAACATCGCAGGTGATGCGAGAAGAAAAAAATACATGGCTTTAGTCTTGTCTGGAAACATGTGGCACAAAGTGAGGCAGAGGAGATTGAACTTGGCTTTGCCCTATTTCCCCCCTCTTTTTTCACTCCCCTGCTCTTTGCTAGTATTATCTGGGCTGCTTGGTCCTCAGCAAACAACCGAGTAGCCAAAATATGGGCAGGATTCATGCCATAACCAAACCAGCCAACGAATGAAATAAGGCACTTGTTTCCTGGAGCAGAGGGAGGGGAAGCGGGGGGATTTAAGCATTTCTGTGTGGTGTTGGAAACCCACCTTGAGTAGAAGCAGTCCCTCAGCTCGCAGAAACCACCAGCGCTCCTCTGACGTCAATTGGCAGCCGCTGGTTTGCACCATCCCAGGGCTGGCTGCAGCAGCACAAGCAAACAGCTCTCCCGGCCAGCGAGGCACACGGCGAGAGCAAGCTGGAGCCCTGCACCCCTTCCCTCCGCCTCACTGCTTCCCATCATCACCCTCAGCTTTGTTTTCAGAGGCAAAAGGGCGCAGGCCAGCTATGGCAGGCATGTCTCGGGCAAGTGGCACATCAGCTGGCGATGGGTGGGGGGCACGGGGTTGCAGGGCGCTTGTGGATGCCAAAAACCTGAGGGTGTGCTAGGACAGGGTCTCTCTGCTGACGCCCTTGGGCCTCAGGGCCACCCCTGAGCTGTGGCAGTGCCCGGGCAGGCTGCCAGGGAGAGAGCAATGCTCATGCAGCTAGGTGAGAGGCAGGACCTGTGTCCACAGGGAGGCTGCTGGCTCCGTGAAAGGGATGGCTGATGTCCTCCAGCCTCCATCTGGAGATCCCATGAGAGAAGGTTTGGGAGAGCTTGTGAAAGAAGGATGAGAAAATTACTGACCATGGGAAGTACCACAGGCACTCATCTGCTCTCCCTTTCCACTCTTCCCACCAAACAGACTCCAGGCCTGCAGAGAGTGGGAGCAGGAGGAACTTGACTCCTCAGGGTGCTTCCTGCAGCACATGGCAGGAGGAAAAGGAGGCGGCAGCTGTGCAGCTCATTCCCTGCCCTCCCTACACCGGGTTCCATCCTGCAGCCACCCATCCCAGCCCATCCTACCCCTGAATGCATCCCACAGGGGACGCAGGGACAGCTGCAACACAAGAACTGTGTCCCGTCACTGCTCACGGAGCTTGGCAGCCCTGGGTTTCAGGGGGATGCTGCTGAGCCAGCAGTGGCAGGATGAGGCTGGCTGCAGAGGGGGGAGCCTCTGGGGACCACGCACGGCTGCGTTCCTGGGCTGCATTTTCCAGCAGTGGCAGAGCAACCCACTGCCTTTTTTCCCACCTGAAAAGCCTCCAAATGCCTTGACTTCCAGAGCAGGAGGTAACTCTACAGCCCCTGCAAGCCAGCTCAGCTGAAGCTGCCCTGCGATGAACCCACAATGAAGGCAGCCGGAATTACTGATTGCCTCTGAAAATGAAAGCCTCAGAGACCCTTAACTCCCATATCTCCTTCCCTACCTGTGCTGAGGGCTGATCAGGGGCTTGCCTTCTGTGTTGCAGCACAGAACCCCACTGAAGTGCCTGCTCCATCATTCCCATGATCAGCACTTGCTCCTGGAAAAAGGGATGCTGTGTGGAGCCACAGGCTGGAGCTCAAAGGCACGATGGAGAAAGAAGGCTGGACATGAGCCATTCCCAAGCCAGAACCAGTTTGCCCACAGCACCTTTGCTGCTTCCATAGGCAAGAAGTGGGCTGAGAGGGTGTGTTGTTATGTCTCTTCACAACACAGCTCTATCTTGGACACCCCTTTTGGGAGTTCCTGGACCTACATTATAAATGCTCCAATGCAGTTGAAGCGAGGCATAAGCCCACCCTGGGACTTTAGTTTGAACCTGTTCATTTCATGGGATGATGGGAGGATGTGGATCCCTTTTCCCAAATCCGCTTTAACAAGTTTTGGTTGAAATGCTCACCAAGAAGGCAGAGGGCCCAGCTGATCCCCTGCAGTGATGTAGGGAGACCCAGTTTTGAGGCATGACAAATTTAGTGACCAACTGAGGGCCGTGGGCTTCATAGGGAGGCACAAGCCCTGCGGGACAGGGGCACAGTGGGAGCACCAGCTGCCTGCAGAGCCCGGGGGCTGGCTGGGGCAAATACAGCAGTGGGCAGGTGTTTCCATGAGCAAAACCTCTCGAGAGCAGCTACTTGCTAAAATAGATGCCACGCAATCAGCTGAAAAAGAAAGTCCCAGTGCCCAGCTGCCTGCTGCATGCACAGCACAGAGGCGAGTGGCTATTTTTATCAGGGGCAGCCAAAGGCTGTGGAAGGTGATGGGGGCAGCCCGCAGAGGTTTTCCCTCTGCACCATGCCAGGGCTGCATCCCAGCAGTTCCCCGTGCACCTGGGCATCCTGGCTGGCTGGAGGAACTCTGCTTGCCTTCCCAGGAGCTGTCATCCTCCTGCAAGCCCCTGTCACCATCAGCTGCACCTTGTCCTTCCGGGGATGCCCTCACTGGCAGCGTCCCAAAGGGGAGTTAAGAAACAAACCAAACCACCCACACTGTGCTGGGTGCTGAGAGCAGTGAATCAGCCCCTCCTGCCTTAAATCATGGGATCAGCCTCCGGGTGACCAGAGTGAACTTCTGTGTGTGTGGTACTTGGGAGTGGCCATTCCTCATCCCTGGGGCACCACGGGGCCGGGGGCACCCCCCTCCAGCACAAGGGTAGGAGTGCTTGTGCAAAGCAGCACCCTGGGGGCCGAGGAGTCCAAGCAACAGCCCCCCCCAGGACATTGTGCAAGCAGTGGGAATGAGTGGCTTCTGGGCACACTGGCTCTGGCAGCAGCGCAGTGCTTCCCACAGGCTCCTCTGGAGCAAGCTGTGGCAGCACAGCCCCAAGCCTTACACCCCAGCATGTGGAATCCAGCCTTCCTCCAAATGTCACTCCCTGCCGCTACAGGCACCCCCCACCTTCTGCTCCAGTGAATGCCTGAGCGTGGTCGTGTCATCTGCAAGGAGCAGGATGGCCCCAATCTTCCAGCCTTTCTGCTTGAAATTGGTGGGGTTTTTCCCTATTTAGTGGGCCATGCGTGTTGTGATGATGGTAGAAAAACTAGAGCAAATAAAAAAGAAAAAATCTACTAGGAAAGGGGGAAAAAAAGTAGAAATGTTGTTCTTCCCCCTCTTTTTCTCTAAGATAGCCTACAGACTCCATCCAAAATGCCCTTGTTGTACCCTCACAAGCAGCACCATGGTCAGGGGAGGCTGGCACTCAGCCATGCCACCAGATGCTGATGGGAGGACCACCTTCCCTGGGATTGAGCCTGAAGTTCATCCTCCAGGATTAGGAGATTCACTGCTGACAGCTACTCATTTCCATGGTGATTATTCCCTTCCATACACAGAGTAAATGGCCTGTGTGGCTCTGAGCACCACGGGAGGAAAAGCTCATGTGGGAAAACCAGCCCCAAAACGCTTGGAGACAGGGGAGGAAGGAGAGGTAAAGACTTTGCCCATCATGGACCAAGCTCTCAGACTTGACAAATGCCCCTGCTGGGGTCCAGACCCTGAGCAGTCTGTCACAGCTCAGGACCACCAGCTGTCCTTTGGGTCATTTGGAAGCTGGCAGCACAATTCCATGTGCACTAACAGCAAAACACAAATCTGGGAAACACAAACCCAGCTCTGCTACTGACCTCCAGCACGGTCCCAGAGAGCCATGGCATCTCTGTGCTCCTGCTCCTAGCCTTTTCCCTCCCCAGGCTGCAAACCTTTTGGCTGGGGACTGTGGTGTTCATGTTTGCAAACAAGCGCGTGAATAATGTGGGACGAACCCGCTGGGCTTGGGGCAGCGTTTCTGATTTACACCACTCTAAATTACTGCCTCTGCTTTCAAAACTGTTGTTCTTTGGTTGGACAGGATCCCAGGAGAAGGGAGTCGGGGTCCCCAGAAGGGAGCGGGAGAAATTCCTCGTACATGAATTTCTTGTGATTTATTTGCCACTGAGCATCGTGCAACCACTTGCCTTGCACAAGGCTTGTGCTCCCCATGAAGAACGACAGAGGACACGAGTGACCTGCAGCTCGTTTGTTGTGACCATCTGTCATCAGGACCATGCAGCATGGAGCAAATGGAGGCCAACCTCCTGCTCCAGGGTCCCGTCAGGCTGGCACCAGCAGGACAGGGCTGGGCAAAAGGCTTGTCCTGGGCATCCTGGGAGAGGCCACATGGGCCACCAGCACTACTCTGCCCTGCAGGTGAGCAGGGGAGGGCTGCTGTGTGGTGCTGAACATCAGCTCCTGCTCTTCAGTTTCCAAAGCAAACTGGGCATCTTGGCTCCTTCCCTCCCTTGGGCAACCACATGGGGCTGCTTGGAGAAGCTTCAGCAAAAGGATTTATCCAGGGGTTGATGTGTGTTAATATTTGATGTGTCTGCAGCTCATGTGCTATAGAAAACAACATCCCCACGGTGGATAGTGGCTCCAGAGCACATGGTGCTGTACAAACGAGGATTAAGTTGGCTGCTTCTAGCTAAGAAGGAGTTCACAAGGTTGTTTTGCACCAGTGCAACAGGAAGGTGGAAGAAATAAAAGGAGAGGCAGGACAGCTCACCAGTAAAATGCACATTTTGACCCGAGGTATTAATTCATCCTTCTAGCAGCAGATCCAGCCACAGTTGCTTTGACTGATAAAGAAAACTTTCCAAACGTAGATTAGGGGGCAAATAAGAAAATCAACCACAAAAATACTCATGCTGGGTGGAGGATGAGGAGGGAAGAAGAACACCCTTGGGGAGACAGGTTGCTGAGAGCAGGGCTGGTGGGGGAGGCACAAGCAGGAGTCCGAGGGGCAGCCAGGGATGCAACAGCCACCTTGGAGCATCACAGACGTCCATCAGGCAGGATGGCTCAGGAAGAGAGGTCACAGCTCCACGGGGTGACCCTCCTGCTGGGGCTGTCAGAGTTACCAGGAAGGATCTGATTGCTTCTCCTTCTGAGAAAGCATTTATTTGTGGGTAAAAATTAGGACCTAGTCTACATCAATCTGCCATCTCTCGTTGGTTAATTCACTGAAAGTGGTCTGAAAAAATATAGATAAAGACTTTCCCTTGTTAGTCACCTTCCAGTGATGTATAAATGCTCTGACAGACAATTATCAGTGATATTGATTCTAACTGGGACAGAAAATGAACAGGTGAGTGTGAAATAGAAAGTTATTTATAAAGATGCAATTGAAACAAAATCCATCCTTCAAGCTTGAGACTTTAAGGAGGAAAAAATGCCTTTACAGTATTTCTTTGCTCTCTCTGCTGAAGTTTAGATGCTTCCTCAGGAGCGGGAAGGCCACATCCCTGGAAACAACAGGCTGAAATAAATAGGCAGCGTGGCAACAGCTGAAAATAGGCATGAAAAGCAGCCAGAGAGAGACCCTCAGCCCAAGGCAGGGCAGGCTGGTGCAGCGTCCATCAGGCTGAGCCAGTGCTTGCTCACACCTCCCCAGCAGGGTATCAATAGTAAATGCATTTTAAAATGGAAACTAAATCTTAACTGTGGCAAATGTGGCTGGAGGTGTTTCTTGCAGTGCTGGGACATGGAAAAATGCCACCACCACTGGTGAGTCTCCTCAGGGCAGTGCTGGTGACTCCAGTTGCCTCTCCGGAGCTGGAGACCAGGCCCCTCTCAGCGCTGCTTCTTTTGGGTCCTCCAGCTTGGGAGCTGCAAACTCTAGCTGTCACAACACTGAAGCCCTTTTGCAGGCTTGCCCTGTGCCAGAATCCCATGGGAGGCTGTGCTGTGGCTGCTGGCCCCCAGCACCAGGCTCACTTTCCCCAGCCACACATCCTCAAGCCAGGCCAAGACCTAATTCGCTGGCCACAGGCTGGAGGTGGCTCTCGCTGGGGTGGGAAGGCTTTTGCCAATTTGTTATTAAATCACAGCACTATTCTTGCCAGCATTAGGCTGTCTGGGACTAAATGCACAGAAACTACGTACCTGGGTTCTGCCAGACAGCTTGGAGCAGTGATGCAGGGAGAGGTGGGTCTTTGAGCAGGGCTCTCTTCTTGTGGCTGACTTGAATCCTTGCCCTGTTCAGCTTCTGTTGCTGCCAGCTTTGTGACTCCCAGCCTGGATGTACTGGAGGGAGAGAAGACCTCTGGAGATGTGCTTTTGGATGTAGGAACTGCTGCAGTGCTGAAGTCCTTTTGCTGCTTTATCCCTTGGTGTCCAAGTTGCTCGTCCTCACCCCACCCAGAGCCACCACTCCTGACCAAGCTGTGACAGCAGAGAGCTACATATCAAATGGACAACTGGTCCCAGTTTGGTTCCCAGGACACCCCCAAGCCTCTGGGCTTTGAGGAGCTGAGTATCACAGGAGGTCACCTGAAGACAGTGAGGGTATCTACGTGGAGCCACGTCCCCCAGCAGTGCTGGTGTACCTGTCCTTGTGGAGAAAGAAATCCTTGGGAGCCGCCAGCCTTCCAGGAGTGGTTAAAAGAAAACAGGAAGGCTTATGAGCAGATGTGGTTGCTGCACCACTTCTGCCAAGGCTCTGCTCCACAGGCATCAGCTGTGGGGAGAGGTTTAGCCCGAGCTGCAGTGCTGCATGCCCGGCATCCGTACATAAACAGCCTCCAAAATCATGAGGGGGAGTGTGTAGCTCTTTCAGAGCCGACCGGATGGTTCCCTCGCTTGACATGTCCTCGTCTTGAAACAACATCACTTTGTTGAATTTTGTGGCTTTCTATGTGGAACAACATTAGCTCATCCAAGTCTGTGGTTTATTTGAAAATGAAATTCCGGTAAGCTTTTGTACCATCTGGCAGTGTCCAACCGAGCGGGGTTCAGCAAGAAACCGCTGCACACGTGTGCACAAACACATACACACACCAGAAACACTGTAATCACCATAATCAGTAGTTGCAGGAAGCCTGGCATCATCAGGGCAAGGGAAGAGGGAGAAAATCAGTGCCTGACTCCTCTCCCAGCCGTTTGCCTTCAGTGGGGCTTGGCTCCTTCCAGCAGAGGGCATTTTTCAAGCCATCCCTCCTGCGCCGCTCCTGCCCCTTCCTTCCTCTGACGTGAGCTTCCAAGTGGCTCCAGATGTAAATCAAACACAGCTGGGTGAGCTGCAAGCCGGCGCGCCGTGTCAGATTCACAGCTGCTGCAGGTCACTGCACTGCTTTCAGAGGAGAGGTTCTGATTTACACCAGCCTGGCCAGACACACTGAGGGGGGCCTGAAGCACACAGGAGCGGTGTGGGGCCGAGGCGGTGGCTTCTTGGTTGCTCCATGCAATAGCTGAAGTGGTTCATTGGGTGGATTCCCTCCTAGCCCCTCTGGTCCAGGCAGGAAGCAGGACACATGGCAGATCCTTGATATTTTGTACCGTCCATCACACCCTTTCTCTCCTCCTCCCACATCTGTGCACACAGAGACCTGCAGCTGGCAAAGCTGAGAGAAGATGTGGCCCTCACCCAGGTACACAGGAGACCCACCAACCATCCATCTGTCATCTTCTTCCCTGCAAGAGGGCTTGATTATTTATTCTCCCTGGTATCCAGGGATAGTATGCACAGGAATGGTTCTAAGCCTCAGGGGAGGTTTAGACTGGACATTAGGAAGCATTTCTGTACCAAGAGGGTGGGGAAATACTGGAGCAGACTTCCTAAAGGGGTGGTCAATCCCTCAGGTATTTGACAGGTATTTGGACAATGCCCTTTACAACGGGCCTTTACCTTTGGTCAGCTCTGAAGTGCTCAGGCTGTTGGACTGGATGATCATCATAGGTCCCTTCCAAGTGAAATATTCTGTTCTGTTCAATTGATTTCCTTAATTTCTTTCAGGCTTCTCCCTTCTTTCGCACTCAGCTGCTTATGGCTGTGTATTAAATGTGTGTGCGATGGAAAAGAAATGGCGGGGAACATGAGATGCTGGTGAGGACATGGAGGACAGTTTACTGGGAGAGCCAAACCCAAACTCCACTGGAGCCAGTGGGCAGGTTTCCAGTCATCCAGGAAGCACAGGGTGCCCACACACATTCACCCCTACAAACTGGGGGGCAGAGGAAATTGATGTAGTTGCTTTAAAACAACCTTAAATTATAGCAACCTTAAATTATAGCAACCTTAAATTATAGTTCTGCTTTTGAGAACAAGCAATGGGAATCTGAAGCATGAGCTCTGATAAGCCAGCATCACTGAAAGACTTCAGATCCATGAAGGTCACGCACGGTCCTGGTCTGAGGGGACATTTTCCAGAAGCAGCTCTGTTTTTGCATTACAGTCTATGACTGCATGAACAGGACTTTTGATGGAAATCATTGTGGATATCTCCATTCAGAACCAGCACTGCTGGATTTCAGTCTGCATCAAATGCATTTAAAACCTGTGCATGAACACCTCAGAGTATTTTTTCCCTGCACTGGACATGAGGAGAAACCTGTGACCCCGAGGTAGGTGGAGGGCAGCAGAGGAAGGCAAGGTGCCCTCAGCCCCAGCCTGACAAGGGCTGCTTTTTCCTGGCTGCTGAGTCCCAGCTCTTTCCTCCACAGGACATCACTGGCACCATCTCGTCTCTGCCCAGCCTGGAGCTGCTGATACAAGCAGGAATTTGGATCATCTAAGAGCATCTCCTCCGATCCTGACCGGAGAAATACAGTAAAATCAGTTCCACCCACAAAGGCTTTAAACCCAGGCAGCATTTCCAAAAAGTGGCCCTGGTGAAGCTGCACAGGCTGGGCTGTGGATGGGAGGCTGACACACTGTGATAATCCTGCTCTAATTCTTTTTTTACAAGGATTTTTTTTTTTTAATATATATATAGTTTTGCCTCCGGCATATGCTGTACTAGTGTAGCAGCTCTTCAAGTGCCATGTTTTCCAGTGAACGTGTGAGTGACAGCACCTAAAAACAGCAGCTGTTACATAAATAAGGCTGGCGCTTCCCTGCGAGCACCACGGTGGCACTGGGGACGGGGCCAGCACAGCCTGGGGGATGACAGCACTGTCCTGGACAGAGAGGGACAAAGTGGGGGACACCTCCAGGGCAGCCCTGGTGACCACCCCATCCCTCACAGACTGTCACCTCCCCGGGGCAGAGGCTGCTGAATGCCTGCTGTTTGTCACCGGTGACATTCCTGTCACTGCCATTCTGTAAAACAGGAAATGGATAAAAAGAATAACATAAACCATGGATTTGTGGCATCTCACAGTTATTTTGCCAATGCTGTGTATAAGGATTAAAGTGGCCATTGTTCCAGTATGATGTATGTTGTATGTTAATGAGCAGCTTAATTATTTCACTTAGCAGGAGATGGCCAATAAAGTATTAAGAAGCCAAATTTGGGACTTGCTTGCCTTTCATATTAAGATGCAAAAGTCTGATTTGTACTGCCTGTAAATTTGCCGTATCTCAGCATGCAAATACTCCTGAATAATTTAGGCTTTCTTTAAGAAAGCGTGCGATATACTCAGAAAAGATTAATATTCAACAGACGTCCATCATCTGAGCAAACACTTTTCTTTTTTCTAAAACCGTACTGAGTTCCTCATAAATTCCCTTAATGGGACAGAAACCATCCTGGTCCTTCTTTACAAGGCTTGTCTGTTTGCCTCAGTTCATGAATGTGGTAGGAAAACTTTGCCTGCCTAAAGCTTAAAAACATTTGACCCCTTGGAAGGACAAGAGGGGATGTTCTTCGAACACTTACCCAGACCCAAAAGGGAATAACAAAGAGGACAGCAGGAGGAAAGCTGGGATCTGAGGTCATGTTTGAGTTTGTAGGAAAAGGAGATGGCAGAGCCACTGGGTCATCCCTGGATGGATACAGCTTTGCTCACACCCCCCTGCTTTGGTGGACAGGAGCAGGGTGACGGTCACTGAGGCACTCCCAGGGTGTGCATCCCACTCTTGTAACTTTTCTGCTCATGGAAACGTGGCAGTCAGGAACCAGGACTCCCACGTTTCCATTTTGGGAGCGGAATTCACTGAAACATAGGAAGTAGAACTGAAACGTACTGCACTTCAGGCTCAGGTATCAGCAAGACAAGGTTTTCTCTCTCTGACACACCTACAGCTGATATATCTGTGAGGAAGGTGATGTGAGTGCATCAGCAAAGGTGTGTGATTCACCCATAACTAAGTGGGTACAAAATAAATCACTAGGTTGGGATTATAAAACAAGCATCAGCTTTAAAACTCTATGTCTCTGTTCATAAACCCAGAATTTCTGGTAGGAAACAACTCCAGCAAAATATAAATGGACATTCATTCTGAATTTTGGCAGAAGTTCAAGTTTTTCTGAAGTCTGAGGTGGTCTCAGGTAGCTCAGCCCCCTGGCAGGTGAGAACCAGGTTTGTGTTTTGAACCTGGAGCTCAACTTTCTGTGGGTCCAGGTGCATTTTTTTGGGGCCTGGAACAGCTGGCAAAGGATGGATTTCAGATTGTGAAGTTACAGAAGCAGACATCAAGTCACAGCAGGGAAGAATTGCACTGTAAAAAAACTATTGTTCTAAAACCAAATGCCCAAGACATTGATCATTACAGAGGGTAACTGTAAAGGCTGGAGGGAATGAATTGCTTATTAGAGGTGGTATGGTCCCACAGAGGAATTCCAGGAAAACAGGTCTGGAATAAATGATGCTGCTCAGTACTTTTCGGAGAAGCAAATGAGTTCCCTTAACTACAGGCCGAGGCTCAGAGCATCTTCAGCCACTTCAGCTTCCCAGGATGAGCTTGTGGACACAATGCCTGTTTGGAAGGCCCAAATATCCCTGTAAAAGCAATGGTTGAACCCTCTGCCTCATCCTGGTGATCCTTTAATTGGAGACATTTCTTGCCCAGGGCATGACCCTGCAGCCACAGCAAATCCTTCCTGCCCAGTGTCCCTGTGTCTCAGTGGAAGAGGGCAGCCTGGAGCAGGTCCAGCTGGGTGGGAGCTGGGAAGGACTTGAAGTGAATCCCTCTTTGGTCTCTTCTTTCTCTAAACTACCACTAATGGAAGTTTAGAGCAAGGAGAGTCTCTGGGAGCATTTTGGAAGCCAGGGCTTGGTATTTTATTTTTATTGAAGTGCTGCACCTGACAGAAAGGATATAAACACAGCCATAAAAGATATCCCAGTGTCTAGTCCCTTCATGTCAAGTTGCAAAGTCAGGTGAGATTATTTATTTCAATAAATAGTTAAGAAGTGTCTTCAATCAAGTGACAGCTTGTTCCCATACTGGAATTAAGTTTGAAGCTCAATTACTATTGTATAAGTCAATGGCACAGACAGGATTATTACAGGAAAATCCCCAGAGATGCCAAGATTGGTACGGAGGGGTGGAAATGAGAGTTCAGTGTAAAGCTGAGTGTAGCCCAGGCCAGATCCTGCTGCTGGGCTGGTCCTGGGCTGTACCCTGGAGGCACACATCAGTTGTGGAATTGCCAAAAATCCTGTCTCCACCCTGCAAAGGGAAGTACAAAGATGTGTGAAAGCAGAAGCTAGCCCTGAGAAAACCAATGCAAGCTGGACATCAGCTTCTGGAGCTGTCCCAGCAATGTGCACTGGCCCCCAGAACCCCCCTGTGCTGGGCTGCACCCAGAGCCCCGTGGGCAGCAGGGGAGGGGGGATTCTGCCCCTCTGCCCCTCTGCTGAGACCCCCCTGCAGGGCTGCACCCAGCCCTGGGCCCAGCACAGGAAGGACAGGGAGCTGCTGCAGCCAGTCCAGAGCAGGGACACCAAGGGGATCAGAGGGATGGAGCAGCTCTGCTGGGAGGAAAGGCTGAGGGAATTGGGATTGTTCAGCCTGGAGAGCAGAAGGCTCTGGGGAAACCTCATTGCTGCCTTTTCAGTGTTTAAAGAGGGATGAAGAAGAAAGATGGGGGCAGACTTTTAGCAGGACCTGTGGTAACAGGACAAGGGGTAATAGTTTTAAACTAAAAGAGGGTCAATTTGGATTAGATAAAAGGAAGAAGAATTTCACATGGAGGGTGTTTCACATAGGAATAGGCTGCCCAAAGACATGGTGGATGCCCACCCTCAGAAACATTCAAGGTCAGGTTGGATGGGGCTCTGAGCAACCTGATCTGGTTGAAGATGTCGCTGCCCATTGCAGGGAGGTTGGGCTGGATGACCTTTAAAGGTGCCTCCCACCCCGAATTATTCGATGATTCTGTGACTCCACATCTCTGTCTGGGTGCTGCCAGCGGCTGTGTGGGAGCTCCAGCACAAACGTGCATCTGCATTCTGTGAGCTCGTTATCCTGCTGGGCTGCCGAGCACCTCTCCCTCCCCACCTCCTCTTCCCCACGAGGATGTTTCCTGCAGCTGCAGATCTGCACAACCACACCAGGCTGGGCTGGACGGGGACAAATCCCGGCGCTGGCAGGGCTGAGGACCTCCTGAGGTGCAGGACCACCCCTCCCATCGCTCCCTGAGGACAGCACTGGACACTGCCAGTGTCCAGCTCGCAGCTGTTTTCCCTCAGCTCAGCTCTGATTACTGCCCGAGAGCTCCACTTCATCCTTGCAGCTTCCAAGTCCTTCAGCTGCTTCTCCTGTTTGTGCTGAGGGATGAGGGAAGGGACCAAAGCCTCAACTGTGTGTTCCCACTCCAAGGGACACACAAGGAGAGCATCATTGCATTTACTTGGCTCGCATTTCATGAAATAATTAAAAAAATATCTTTAGTTTTGGAGAACCTGGGTGGTAGTCCTAAACACAGGGGTTCAGATGTCGCACTCCTGGGATGCTGCTGCAACTGGCTGGGAGCCTCAGGGCAGCTTAAGCTCAGGGCATTTTTGACCATGGAGAACTCTTTGGAAAGTGAGGATGGCTTTTCCCCCCGCCCCCATTTCAATTTGGTCATGAAGTTCAAAAGGAAACAGTGCCTCTGAGCTGCCAATAGATAAGTCTAAGAATATGAATATACTTTTCACCCCAAAAAAAGCAGTACTGATGGAATTACTGCTCACTCACACAAAAATCCCTGTTATAATGCAATCCAGAAATTACGTGATAATTTAATTTCTTAAAAAAAGTTACATGTCCTTTATCCCTCCTAGCCAACTGATGTTCTGTTATGAAGAAGTTTCTGCTCTTGCCTGTCCTTTCTAGCTGCCTGTTCATGTTCCAGGTGTCACAGCTTTACATTTCTTCCCAGCTCTCCATGAAGCAACATCACAACTGCACAGAGCTTTTCATAAGCCCTGTGCCCTCCTGCTGTGGGTTCCCAGCACGGGACGCCACAGGAAGCCTGATCCTGAGGGTTTCAGTGGGAGTCACGGGTTTGACCAGCTGCCCATGGCCAGCCAACGTGACCACGAGCTTTGCCACGCCACTGGTGCTCAGGGGTCAGCAGCACGGCGTGCTCCAGGCCCTGCTGTCCCTTCACGTGTGCCCGTGGGCTTGCCATGATGTGTCCTTGTGGTGGGCACCCGTCCTGAGCACGGGACTTGCACTCCAAACTCGGGCTTTTCTTCTCTGGCCGGAGCAGGCACTGCAGCTCCTCGTCACTGTGCTCTCCGTGAGCTTTGGTCTCAGTGCTGGGGATCACCTCCAGGCACCAGGAACCAGCCCAGGCCCCATTGTCTCCTCCACACTTCATCTGCCGCCAAGGAAAGTGCCAATTAGTGCCAGCTGTCCTGGACTGCTCGTTGCAGGGCTGAGAGGGGGCTTGGATCTGGGCCCCCTCTCTTGTCTTCTCTTTGTAGCATCTGACTCCCTCAGTATGCCCATTGATGTCCAGGGATTTCCTAAAAAAAACCTAACATAAAATCCATATTCAGGCAGCTTGATGTTCAGTGCCCTGCTTTATTTCATGTGTTTGAAATATAATAGATTATTATTAAAATAGAGTAGTGTGGTAATAACTCCCCGTACTACAAGGATGCTCAGAAGCCAGAGCAGCCTGGCCTGGGGGATTTGCAGCCCATCTGCACTTACTGGTCCCATGGCTGCACAACCAGCAAGAGGAAATCAAAAGGCATCTCCTAAAAGGAAACATTTCTGGGTTTCAGATGGTAGCCAGCACCATGAGTAAGCTGAGATGTCACCAAAGAGCAGCAGCACATTTCCCAGCACAGGTCAGCTCACTTAGCCATCATTCCCAAAAGGTGAGGGTCTTAGCTGGAGCTTAAGCCATCCCACAGCACTGAGTGGGTTGATCACTGGCGTGCTGGTGTGCAGTGGTGTCTGAGCCCGACCTGGCACCTCTGTGCTCCTGGCAGGTGTCACTCAGCCTCGAGGAGCATCAGGGTGCCCTTCGGCTGTCCTGCCCTGCTGAGGCTGCAGGACTCAGGCGATGGCTTTGTGACCTGGGCTGGTTTGGGCTGAGACAGTGCAAACCAGTCCTGGCTCCAAGAGGCAGCTCGCCCGCAGGGTCACAGCACAGGGCCCTGCACGGGGGCAGGCAGAAAAGGAAGGAGTGGAAAGATTTTGCCACAAAGTAGGGGGCAAAGAAAATTATTTTTTTTGTCTGAAACCATTGCTTCACCAAACAGCCTGCATTCCTCACCCTGTCAGTAATTCCCAGCCACCAGTCAGCCCCTCTAGGTTCATAAATGGCACGTGGAAAACACCATAGCAGGTCATTTGGCCATAGCGTGTCTGCAATTTATAGCTGACTTCCTCAGAGCCCTGCTAAGTCACTAAGCAGCCTTGTGGGCTGAGCAAAGGTTTAGGAGCCAGGAAAATCTGGGATGAATCATTTGCTCACGCACTGGTGACCTGAGAAAATCAGTTGACCTCCTTGTGCCCGGGCTGTGAGAGCGGCCACCAGGAGCCCTGCAGACGTCAGGGGCTTGCCTGGCTCCAGCCAAGAGCAAGTCCCTGGCCCTGGCAGCAATCGTGGAATGCACGGGTGTGTCCCAGAGCCAGGATCCCACAGAGCTGCAGCCACTTGGGCTCCCTTGATGGGGGTGCCAGCCCCAAGCTCTTGGAAAGATGAGGGAAGACTTTCAGAGATTTCTGTGTGTTGCAGCTCAGGACTCACTCGCTTCCCTCCCGTGTCTGTCTGGATTTTGAATAGCTCATATAATATGTTATAAATTACAATTAAAACATAAAATGAAGACAGGAGCAGATGGCTTCAGGCAACATTTAAAAATACCGAGACTATTTCTAAATGCAGGTCACCAGATCCAAAACAGCCCTGGGCAGACTTAGCTGAAGGTTATTTGCTGGCCTGGCTGAAAGGACACGTGTGGTCTCCATCAGTTCTCAGAAGATGCTGTTAATAGGAGGTTTGCTGGCAAAGGCAGGAGGGGACACCCGGGACATGGGCAGTGCTGAGGACACAGACCTTCTCTCCTGTCTTTTGAGGGGGCAGCAGTGACAAAGGCAGGTTGGGTCAATGTCCCTGTTTCACCATGAGGAAGGTGCTGTGCTGGAGGTTGGATCAGGGGAGGAGAGCTGTGCAGTGCCCTAAATTCCCAGCCATCTTCCCCTAAGGATGTGGCTGCTCTCACCATGGGCATTACCTGCCACAGCAATATCACAGCCTCATCACGCTGTCCCAGCAGTGACACAGCTTTGTTTCCTTCCCTGCCACATTAGCTGACATAACTTCTGTCTCCAAATATTTGGCCAGATGGGCAAAATTACAGGGACCCCATAGGATAACTTGTCACTTGCCTGAAGAAACTGTGAACCTCTGGCTGAGGGAAGGCCATTGGGAAGGGAGCCCTCACCAATAAAACAAGGCAAAATAAAAGGCATCTGCAGGAAAAAATGAGGTGATCTGGCAGCACCACAGCTGCCTAGATTTGGTGTGAGTGCAGAAGAACCACATTTAGCCCACAGAACCACTTCATATATGTGTGCCTTGCCTTGGAGGTGATGACCTGGGTGGGTGGGCACGGCTCTGCCTCCACGGGCTTGGTGGCCAAATGCCCCAGCCACCACCCAAGGCCATGTGCTGAGACATGTGGGCGATTCTTACAATGCCTGTGCTGCAGAACAAGCTTTGCATCCCGAGATTGCATTAGACTGGATTTCCCTCTCCTGGAGAAATGGGAACCAGCACGGCCCATAGGGAACCAGGTTTGCTTGGCCAGGATGTAGCACTTGGGCTGAAGAGGAGTCAGATGAGAACCAGCTGGCAGATACACCCCATGTCTTATTCCCATGGAGACTTCCACGCCAGGTTATCTCCCTTTTCCAGCTCTGTGCCACAGAGGAGCAGATGGACAAAACTCTACACCCTGCACCACACAAGACGCTTGAGTAGATGATCACAGTGGCCACTTTGAGCATTCTAATTAAGAGTTTGATTTTGCCATGTTAAAAATGAGCTTGATTATAATTTGCTTTTGCTTTTCTTTTTCCTCTGTTGAACACGCTTCCACCTCCCGCTCTGCACTGAGCCCGGAAGAAGAAGTATCACGTTACTATGAGAGAAGCAAGTTTTGTGGTATTTCCATCCCATCCAGAGCCAGGAAACACAGGCAGTTTTGCAAGGCAGCTTGTACTCAGTAAATTTCCAGCTCGGTTTATATTTCTGTATTTATTTGGATTTGTGCTAACCATGTAAGAGAGCACTCATCCCAAGTGAGGTGCTGCACACAAACTTGCAAAAAACCCCAGATTTCATAGACCAAGGACCCTGAGCAATGGAGATTTCACTGGACCGGTGAATCCTCTCTTCTGAAAATACACTCAGAATTGACAAAGTCATGGACAGCCAACTTCTGGTAACACTAATTCTTCACAGTAACTCAAAAGCAGACTTTCAGTAAATCCTGCCACTAAAATCACCATCCCTGACAATATTTTCTTGTACCCTTGAGACCTTCCTTTGAACTTCCTTCCTTCCGTTTCTTTCCCCGCACTGAAACACATCACATTTACAACTCTCACAGTCTGTGGCTGGGTGCACAACACCCCGCTACCATCCTCCCACATCCCAGCTGACAGCCAGGGACCTGGACAGATGTTTACACCGGCATGGGAAGAGCCGTGACAGCTCCAGGGACCAAACTCTCCTCTCCTGACTCCTCCTTCAGCAGCAGAGCCCTGCCACAGGCGGCAGAGTTTGCATTTCACACCAGCTTTGCTTGTTTAGGGCCGCAGCCAACCCGTCCCCGTTCCTGCGAGCCAGTGTTCCCAAATACCCTCAGACTGGGCTGCGTGTGCGCAAACCACACACGGTCACTCCTAGCACAACACCCTCAGCTCCCAGCACAGAAAGATGAAGGGCTGGGAGGGGTTTTTGGAAGCACCAGGGCTTCTGCTGGCTTTATCAAATTGGGGTGAAAGCTTTTGTGCCAGATAAAGCCGCCGTTGCAGCTCCCTGGTGGGCTGCAAATGGGCCAGAACCAACCTCAAAGCCAGCAAAAGTTGACTTGAAAAAAAATAATACAAACTCTGAGCCAACTTCTATCATCCAACACCGACTCACGACTGAAAATGGATTTTTTTAAACCCTGTTTCAAGGTTGTCCTGTGCTCTGCTGAACACAGCTGTGGGTCTCTACAGCAGGGCCTGAGTTAACACATTTCCCAGATGTTTCATGCTGTAATGCTGTTGGGGCAGGAAAGAAGAAGCAAGGAAAAATATCCCTATGTCTTTGATAAGGGAGCAAGTGCTCCTAGGAGAGGATTGTGAAATTCAGATTGACATATCCCAGTTGAAGGGCATTACAGGAAACTCTGAGGATGTGCCCAAAATCCCTAGTTTTTGTGGCAGCTCAGTGTTATTTGGAACAAAGCCTATAAATGTTGCAGATTTTGGGGGCAAGAAGGGAGTAACTCATAAAGGGAATTGGAGCCTTTGGGCTGTAACTGGAGCCCCACACTGCTCTTGCCATCTGGATGAAATCTGAATGGTGACAGGGCCCACATAAAGCAGTGGCTGGGTTGGCCCCACAGCCTCGCACACGGGTGTGTTTCCATGGCCAAGGACACATGGCTGCTCCATCGGGGGATGAAGACTGTGCAATAACTTACCACAAGAAGGGCTGCTAGAAAAACCTCCTGCTTATATTGAGTCAGATATTGGATGCTGATGATCTACAACATTTAAACAGAATTATTAAGTCAAAAGGACACCAAGCTGACCATGCTCCTACACATTTTAGCTTACTGCTTTGGTTTATCAGGTAATGCCCCGTGGTCCAGGACATGTCCAGGTCTCACCTTACCTGAGTGGCAGCAGACAAAGGTGGAGACATGGAGAAAGAAACTTCAGTACAAAAAGAAGGGTAACTCTTGGCTGTTTGCAGCAAGAGAAACACATTGAAATAGCAAAGTTAGAAAGGCTGCTGGTCTTGTGCATGGCAGCTTCCTGCTTCGGCCTGAAAAAGTGCAGCATATAAATAGAGCAGGCAAGTGTGAGCTGATGACAGCAATACACCACTGTACATTTAGAACCCCCCCAGCCCGACTTTTTTTGAGGCATTTTGAATGGTTTTGTGAAAATTCAGGATGTTCAGCATGGGCACCTGCAAGCAGGAGCCGCGCTCCTGCAGGCATCCCGGGACAGCAGAGAGGTTAGCAGCCTTAAATCTCAGCTTTCTCCCCTCAAAAATAAACTTGGGAGCCTTCTCCAGAAAATAAGCACGTGCTTTCCAAAGAAAACATCCTCGCCTGCAGACGCTTTTGTCACAGCAGCAGCAGTGACGGTGGAGAGGGAGGAGCAGAATTCCCTTGCAGGCCACAGCGGCGTGAGGCAGGGCCGAGGGAGAGGTTTGCTCCCTGAAACACCTCTTGAATTAAAATGTGCCTTGGGGGGAAGCATTTTTAAAAGGAAGGAATTTTTAAATTTCTCAATTCTTTCATTAGGTTCTCAGTCCTGCATGCGAAACTGCTCCCCTTTGGGCTTAGAAGCTTAATGCTGGTTTGGGGGCTTTTTAAGTCTGACTGTAATCTTGGGTTGAAAGCTTGCTGCACGAAACCCCCTTTTCTCTTAGGATATCCTTTTGGCAAAGCCATCTAACAAAGCTAGTAGAAAACAAGCTCCTTTCTATTTAACCTTAAAATTATACCAGAGAATAGAAAAGAAAGTCAGTTCTACTTAAAACCTCTGCAAGTTGGTGGAACAAGTGCACAGGAGAAACAGCATGCTCTATTTAATAGGATTTTTCTTAGTAATTAATTAGCAGGCTTTTTCTCACTAAGAGGCCTTATTCTTTTCCTCATTAATATTGACTATCTGTAAAAAAGCAGCTGGGAAAAAACAAAAAAAGCACTTGTATGTTGTCGTTTACCAGCCACAGCTTTGTAGGGAGGGCTCTTCCTTTTTCCACAAGACCACAGGTTTCCTCAGCCCAAGTTGTCTCAGCTGAGAGACACAGTGGTTTTAAGATGTTTCTCTTTCTCAATTCTTTCACCCAAAAGAGTGGGGAAAGCCCTTGGTCTCTCTCTCTCAATGTGCTACTTGAAAGAGTTACACTAAAAACATTAAAAAAAAAAAAATTAAAGAGGGAAAAAAGTTCTCACACAGAAAAGCCTGCATCACAGCATCATGGAATCATAAAAGTTGGAAAAGACCAGACAGCAGCAGAAACCCTGCTGCTCCTCTCCACCTGTGACACTCAACCCATCCCGATCCCTGCCTCTGCCCACCTTCACCCAGGGCTGCCCTGGCCTGAACAAAGAGCACTCGAGCAAATGCCACATCCAGCTGCCACCCAACCTCCAGGAATTCCTGGGTCCACCATCCTGGGTGGAGCAATGTGGGCCTGAAATAAAACAAACCCTCTCCTTCCTTGCTGCGTTCAGCCTCCATTCATTCCGGGCTGTCCAGCTGAAGGAATGGATGCACACCCAGAGCCTGGCCCCCACCCACGTCCCCCTGCCTGGGTTTCCCAAACCAGAACACACATTTCCCCCCAGCCTTAGCACCAAGAATGAGACAGACATATATAAAATGACACACTTTATTAAAAGTTACATTCAGCAACAATGGACACATTCACTTAAGTAGATTTTAACTGTCAAGAAGCTTATAATTATAAATCTCTCTAAGGCATTAAAAGGTCTTAGATGTTTTAACTTCTTTGCAGTCATTTCATATAAATAGGTAAGGTAAATGATACTTGCTTAGGAAGAGGATACCCCAGCTTCATTAAACAAAGATATACACATAAATATATGTATAAAAAATGATTTTTGTTATAAACTCATTCATGGGGATATTTCACAATCCTTAAGTCTTGGGGCCTGGCCCTGCAACCATTACCCACGCAAGGAGCCTCCTGTTTGCCTTACCACGTGTGAGTGTACAGATTGCTCACATGGATCAGAGCAGGGCAGGGCCTAAGTTTTGACAGAAACAGCAAAAATGTCGAAATTCTCAGTGAAATACATTTACAGTCTGTGCAAGTAGCATCACCTACTGTTACTGATCACGGAGGTCTCTCTGGGAAGCCATGAACAGCAGAAAGGCACCGTGGCAAAGGCGAACCAGCATCTGTTCTCTCTTTGATTTTGATGCTGTAACTCTCCCTTCTGAAGAGCAGGACCTGGGCTCCTGAGCCTGAGGGGATGTGGTCTGGGGTGTGAGACAGAGGGAGCACCAGCAGCACCCAACTGCAGCCCTGAGCTTGGGGCACAAACCTATCGAGCCTCAAGTTCTTCCAGCTCCAGCAGCAGCCACCTCCCCTGATGTGCAGCAGTGCAGCTGCTTTTTCTGAGTGTAAACAAGAAAAGTGCCAACCAATTCCAGTATTAGCCAACCACCCACCCCCCCAATAAATAATGAGAGTTTAATTTATCTTATAATTGAGCTGTGCTTTGTGTTTTAGAACCACACGTGTGAGGAAGAGGAAATTGCTGTTGTAACAGAAGCTGTGACTAGATCTGATCAACTGTATGAACTAATTTGAATTAATACAGCTACAGGGCCTGAGTCTCCACCAAGTTACTGCTGACTTTATGTTTGTGGGCAACTCCTTTGGCCAATACCTCTCACAACAAGGATGCTCTCTGGACTAAGGCCAACAGAAAGAGATTTTCTTCCAGTAAAATACACAAACCTCTGATTTCCACACTAGTTTTGAAGGACACAATTGAAGACAATGGGAAATGTTTTAATGGTAGAAGATATAAATGTATTACTAAAATATATTACTTTTACCTCAGCCACATCACTGCCACAAAAAAAAAAAAAAAAAAAAAAGAAAATTGCTTCAAGAACTGGTTTGAATTTGGGATAAAGAGAGTGAAATGACCCTTCCTTCCCTTTACTCTAGGCCTGTTGGTTTGAATGGTGCCTTAATCAGGACAACAGCATTTCTCCAAAAGAAACTAGAAAATATTGACACCAATAATATTTTTTTCCTTTGATCAAAATGTCTTTTATAACAAAAAGAAAATTTTACAGGGGAAAATCATTGCAAAAATATTTTGGTTTAAAAAGTGACTCAATGTAACAAGAGGTCCATTTTCAAATGCAAGACAATCGTAACCAAAACCCACTGAAAATGAAAGTGAACTGAGAACACCACTCCCATTTGTGCCCCGCAAGTGTTTTTCCCAAAATCGTCCCCTAGGGCTCTTTGGAAACTCTGTAACTTTTCTTTCAAGCCATCTCAAGAAATACGGGATAGAGCAGAAACCTGCACAGGTGATTCGGCTGCTGCCTTTTGTAGGGCCAAGAGCTGGAAGGAGCTTCTCTGATATTGCCCTGTTCCCCACCAGGCTCCCCTGCAACCCTCTGCAAGCAGGGAGGGCAGGCAAAACCATCAGTCCATGATCTTTAGCTCAGAGGAAAGCTGGCAGAATATGGTGTTTATTTACTCAAGTCAACTCTTGCTGAAGATGAGTTTATGGAAGGTAATGACACAATTACAGTTCTGTACAGAAAGACATCTCTAAGCTTTTTTTAAAAAATAAATTCCCATACACGCTTCAAACCACAGGTATAATTTTTCCCCCCACCCTGAATCCTCCACTGGAACTTGAATTTAAAACACAGTTTAACTCCTCAGTATGTGAAACCTCACGGCCACATTAATCGAGAACATCTGAAGCCAGGAGAAAGAAATCACTTCCAGTTATGTTGTCAGTGTTATGTGCATAACATTCCCACAGCTGTAGATCCATTGTGCTCCATGTTATAAATAAGAAATTGCATGGTGACAGCTAAAATTCAAAAGCGCTAATGTTTCTCTTTGCAACTCTTTTTCTATTTCTTCCTTTTTTTTTTTTTTNTTTTTTTTTTTTTTTTTACTTCCCCCAGTCTTTTGAGGTTTCTCCCATTTCCCTCCTAGTAGAAGTTACTTGTAGCAACATCACTGCTTACGGACTGACATATTTACGGTAATTAAAAAATAGTAAATGCCAAGCAAATATGACTAATGTTGCTATTTGGCAAGTGAGCCAGAGACGACCTATTGATTTTGAGCCAGGCTGTCGTGCCTGCCTTAATAAACACCTCTCCTTCTTCTGCTCGGCTCGGTTCTGCGGGCGCTGCGGGGAGAAGTCGGCTCCCAGGACGTGGCCGAGCGCTGTCCCAGGCTCTGTCCCAGGCTCTGTCCCCGGCTCGGTCCCCGGCTCGGTCCCAGGCTCTGTCCCCGGCTCCGTCCCGCCTCGGGCCCGGCGCGGGGGCCCCNCCGGCTCGGTCCCCGGCTCGGTCCCAGGCTCTGTCCCCGGCTCGGTCCCAGCCACCCCCGGAGCCGCGGAGCCGAGCGCAGCCGAGCCGGGCCGGGCAGGGAATACAAACGAGCTGCCTTGTACCGCGCACATTCTAGGTTGTGGTCCCTCTCAACCATGAAAAACAGCTACAAATTGTTCCCAGAGCTAAACCACTTAACATCTTGGCACTTGGTTGTTTTTAACTTTGTAACAATAGGCACTGTTCACTCCTCTCAATCTCAGTTTTTTATTCTATAATAAAGCAGGAATACTGATGAAAGGCTAGTCACGGCTTCTCCCCGTGGTATCAGGGTGGTGGCATGTGATGATTCACATGGGGTGTGTTTGATCCAAGAAAGCCCAGCCTCTGCTTATTCTTCCTTTGTTCTGTCATCTAAGGTGGAAAGGCAGAGAGAGACGAGTTGAGATTTTTTTTTTCTTTTTACTATTATTTAGCAGTCACAGAGCAACATACATATAAGCAAAACAACAGGGAGTGGAATTCTTTTCTTCAGCATAGAAAATTACAAGTAAGGGATGTCTTTGAAGTGGAAGATCTGTTTCCTGCAAAGTATGGACATTTTATTCTCATTTACACATTATTCTTATCCCCCGGCAGGTCTTACAGAGTATTATTTGTGCTGCTATTGTGTTGTGTAGCCCTGCAGAGGGTCAGCATTTGCACTTGGTGCTGTAGAATCACAGAGCTAAAAGATGGCCCCAGCCACACAGAGTTTAAATTTAAGCCAGGAGAGAACAGATTCAGCCAGAGGGGGATGAAAAAAATCCCACCAGGATGGTGTGGGTAAGCACAATAAGCAATGGTCTCAGCACATCCAGCCTAAACCTTTGTTGGCTTTTTCACAGGGAAAAGTTTTAAGGAGGGATTTGAAGGGGAATAATTAGATAACTCTGTCCATGCCACTGAAGTGCTTCCCATAAAGAAAACACACAGATGCTTTTCTGAAACAGTAATGAGCAAAGCAGAGGTGACCAGCACCTGTAGCAAAAAAGGAGCTGGCCTTTTGATCCTGAAGGGAGAGCAAACACACCGGGCGGTGGGGCAGGAGCAGGGCTTTAAGGGAGGCTTTAAGGGAGGCTTTAAGGGAGGCCGGCAGCTTGTGCTCAATACGGGAGAGAAGCAGGAGGGGCACCAACACAAGGGTGACACGAGCAAAGCAACAGGCTCTGCAAATTGTTTTCACAAGGGAACTGTTGATGTTGTTAGTAGGGGAAAAACCCAAGGGCCGGACACAGAAGGCTTTTTCTCCTCCGGGCTCCCATCAGTATGCAGCTATTCCTGACACCACAGTGCTTTCACTGCCGGGTTATGCAGCCCCTCATCCCTTCTGCAGTTTCCCCTCTGTCCTCGCACACTCACTGGGAGCATTTCACGACTAATTCCCCCTCGGCTTTCTCCTTACCTGATCTTTGTTGTTCTAACAGAGTGCAATTTCACTCCAAACCCCTATCAGTGTATCTACCCAGAAATCTTGCTGGAGGGAAAGATGAAACCTTTCTGAGACAAAAGTCTCTTTTGTAACACCGTCCTGACTGCTCCCTGATGGAAGGCAGCGCCTTCACCCACACGTGCTCACTTTCCTACCCACACAGGGCACTTACCTGTTCCTTGAGCTCAGCCAGCTGACTGGAAAGTTGTTTTACAAGGCTCATGGTTGACTCCAGCCTCTCTTGCAGGTTCCTGATTTCGTTTTGCTCACTGTCGCCTTCATTGCTAACCAGAGACATGGCTCTCATCCGAGGGAACCAGTCCAAATTCTTCTCCTACATGGGTATTAGAAAAATTAGCCATGTAAGTAGGGGTTTATGCAGGGCTACTAACCTGAGACTAGAGAATGAAAGCTCAGAAGGACTTCTGCTCAGTGGATGACACACAGCAAGTGAGCTTAAGCAATAAATTCAGAAAGTATTTCAAACAAGCAGTTTTATTCTTGGTTCTCCTTAGCTACAGAGAAGGTTCCAACTGGAAAATCTGGGTTCCCTGCACCTATATTGCAATTTGGGCAATGTTGGCACATTCACCTGTGCCTCTGGCAGAAATACCCCCACTGGGAAGACTCCTCTGGTACACCAGCCCCAGGAAAGCCCCAGTACTCCCCGTACTTTGCTCTTAAGTGTATGCAGGGACACATTTCCCCTCTGTCTCTTCAGCTTGGCCGGTCTCCATCTATTTCAACTGTCCTTGCAGCAATGTCAGCGAGCCAACACCAGAAAAACAAGAAAAGAGCCTTCCAGACCAGCCTCAAGCACTTCTAGTGGAAGAGCAGAAGGACCTGGATCCAGCTGCCCACAACAGGAGATTTGGGGTCCTGGGAACGGCTTAGGCTTCAACGTGCTCTTCAGACTGTGTATCTTGGATAAATGCAAGCACAACCCCATGGCCAAGGGCTAGCCTGCACTGCATGGAACAGCACCGAGCTGGGTGTTCCTTGATCCATGGACTCGGGCTATGAATTCAGCCATGACAAAACCACTGTAAACAGACAGTATGAGTCAGGAAGGTGCTGCCTATCCCGAATTGTCTCCATGCCTCGGGGGCACAGATACTTGTGTGCAGAGCTTAACAGATGGAGTAGAGGGAAGGGTGCAAGACTCAGAGGAGTGGCAGCCACATGGAGAGCAAGCTGCTTTGCCCTGAGACCAAGGGAACAGCACAGGTCCTGCAGCGGGCAATGCGTTACATGCACACACCTCTGCCCTGCACCTCGTGGGGAGCGGGGGGATGTGGCTGGGACATGTGCACGGGGTTTGCATGGGCCTCTCTGGACATGTGCACTTGATAACTTGAGAAGAGAAGCAGAATGAGTTAAAGTGTGTTTCTTCCAGTCCCCTGAGCTGTGAATGGCCCCACAGAAATAGCACTGTGTCAGGAGGAATGGAAAGGAGCTCTTTCCAAAAGTCTACCTACAAGACACCTGGAAGGCAGGAGATCTGCTACTTATGTTGTCCAGGTATTTGGTAAAGTTTTAGGTCCATCAAACTGATCATAGTCTTAGCCTTTGCCTCTATTTTTCCTATGAAAATAGAGAAGGCAGTGATGATTCTGCAGCATTTACAGCTGGGGAGCCCAGGCAGCTATGCCTGAGCAGGGTCCAGGAGGGCTGGCCCGGCAGAGCTGTGAGCTGGGGATACACCAAGGCTTTATCATGCTTCCAGGAAGATTTCCTTTCAACTCTGTAGTGCTCTGCCCTGATCACCAAACCCTCCCCTCCTACAGCAGCATGATTTAGAAACAACCAAGCTAAGCCTGGGTAAGCATGGCAGCACTTACACTATTCATGTTTGTCCACTATTTGTGTTAGCCCAATCCCCTCTGTTACCCTGGATAAGACTAAATGCAAAGCTGTAAGAATTTTAGCTTTTTTTCTGCTTTTTAACTCAAAACTTCCAATGGGTTTTTGTCTGGCTGTGCAAGCCCTGGTCCTGTCACTAAATCAACAGCGATGCCCAGGGAGCTGGCGCGTGCCCCCGGGTTGCGTTTTGCAGCCCCGGGCTGGCGGCCGTGGGCGCTGGTGGAACGAGGCCTCTTTGCTCGCCGCTCACTTCTCGAGCCTCGTGATCTCATTATGACAATTTACTGTGGTTACGCATGATGCCATTTTCAATGGGTCATAACTCATTCAAATCAAAACCTGTTTTCACCAGCTCTGCTGGTGAGCTCGAGAGGAGCGCACGTGACCCTCCCTGTGGATATCCCCAGCTGACACGCGGAGCAGGAGGCTCCTGTTTCTGCCACATGCATCCCTGCTTACAAGACCAGCATTCATCTTCCACCAGTATGCGCTGATATTTATTTTAAATTTATTTTGGCTAGGATCTAGCAGAGCATTCATCACGTGCCTGGTGTCGAGCACAGGTGTACTCATTTATACTAAGCTTAGTTTGTGCACAGTGCCTTTCTGGATTGATGCCTTTTTTTTTTTGCAAAATGTTTGCCAGCAAATTTGTCTGCCACTACAGGCACAGAACTTTAATTCAAGGCAGCTACAGTGAACAGAGCTGCACTTGTACCTGAATGTTTCCTGGAAAGCTCTGGTATCTGCACCCATTACAGCTCCTCTTGCTTGAAGCACCTGAAGATACCAAATGCAAGGCCATAGGAGCCAGCTGAGGGAACAGGAGCCCTTTCAAGGCTTACAACACCAACGTTCCTAAAGCCAGGCTGGACAGGGAGAGCAATCTGAGACTCCATCATTGTGGTTCCTCTGTTTGCCGCGCACTGCTGCCAGGATTGTGAAATGCACTTTGCTGGTTTTGTTTTTTCCATCTGCCACTCCCTCACTCCTCCAGGACACAAGGCAGAGACCGCCGGCTGCTTTGGAAAGATTTTTGTGGATTGACCCTGCACCACACTGCAGCATCCAGAGGAATCCATGCAGATGCCAGACATCCTGGCTCTCCTGAGGCTCCCGGTGTCACCTTGCTTCCCTCCTCCTCGGCATGACATTACACTGCCTGGAGAGAGAGATGGCTGGGAGCAGCTGGAGACAGGGATGGAACACGCAGCAAGCACCTCACCCGCTGCCACATGATGCTGTGGAGCACACGGAGCAGATGTGGCTCTGCAGCTGGAACCAGCCTGCACCACGTGCCAGCTCATCTCGGCCACCACGAGCCCCAGAGTCACGGGACTTCAGCGACAGACTCTGCTCATTCACGTGTGCCCAGTTTTTGCCTTCCTAGAAATGCTGTGATAATCTTTTCCAGGAAAGAAACCCAGGTGTCGTTCGGTTACAGATCAGGAATATCTGGGCCTTTTTTTTCCCAAAGTGTTGTGGAGGATCAAGCAAAGACTTAATCCAAGTTCTAAGAGAAGCTGATGGTTTGCGTGGACTGGAGACCTTATGAAAAGATGCTGCCGAGTTTTGTAGGTGGCAGAGAGGCGACAGGTCAAACACCTGCCCACAGGTCCCACTTGGAGTCCCAAGAGCTGTGTTAGGTGCAGGCCTCTGGGTTCTCAGCTGCAACAACCATCTAGTGAAATCAGTCCAGCTGTGTATTTTTGTCATGCAAAGGATCAGAAAGATTCAAAATTCAGTAGGAGACAGATTATAGCCTGCAAAGCTGTCTTTAGGTTAAAAATACTTACCTAGCTATCAGTGATAGTTCCTTTATAGTGCACACAGCAGGTACTTTCCCTTGCTGAACCGCACGCTTTGCCAGTCAATATGATTTTACTTTTTCATTGCATTATGAACGGCAGAACTTTATTAAAGGGCAGCATGAAAATTAGCTTTGGCAGACGGCTCTGTTTGCTGAGTCTATACCACAAACAAACAGCAATTGGTGCTGGGGACAACAAACTTCTGATCACAAACCTGCCAGGATCCAGAAGGCAAGTTGGACAAGGCTCCTTGGCCAAAAATTTCAGTATTCAGGGGGGGACACATACTCTTGTGACTGCTCAGCAATGGGAAAGCTATTTTTACTTCAAGGTAATTGCTTGCCAATTAACCGGAGGTCATCAACATGTTTGTACAATCCCAAACATTTGTTCTGGGACTTAAATGTTTATGGGCTCGGTCCAGGGTTCACCTTGACCAACACCTTCAAGCTGTAATGTGCAGGAGCACTCCTGGGGGTGTGCAGGATGTTATCTGTCACTCCTTACCCATTACTCTTAGAAATCCAACCATTTTGCCCAGGATAGCGTTCACTCCGAAATTTGAACCCTGCCTGGAACTGAGAAGCAATTTGGAGGAGGACAGAAGGCTGCTGGCAGGGAGCAGGGCAAACCTCTGCAAACAGCTGTCACGGGACTCAATCAACAGCCACCAGGTTAGCCTGAGGTGACACAGCTCGAGCATTAATGAGCTCACAGAGGGTGAGCTATGTGGACGGGATGCTTTTAAATGAAGTAGCTGCCTGGACAAATAATTAATTGTGAAAATGTACCGAAATCTTCTTTCTGAACAACCACAGTTTAAGGCAGTATGTTGTTAGTTGTTACTGTTATTTCATTCTTGCACAGGACGGCAGCAATTCACAGCCCACCTACGGATCACAGCACATTCCTGCTCCACACTCTTCCCGCAAGCATAACTTGTGCCTCGCAGGATCCATATTTAAGCAGACATCTGTGTCCAGGGCACAGCGTCAGCCAGACAGGAAAGCTGCAGGGACAGAAGGGAGCTGCAGCCTCCTCTCCGCCAGTTCAGCTGGGGGAAAGGAAAAAAAAAGGGAAAAAAGGCAGGTGGGGCGAGCCAAAAGGCTGCGGGCCAGAGAGACTGCACACGAGCAGAGCAGACGTTTGGTGTGGCGATCCAGCGAGCTCGCTCCCTCCGTCCTCCCCTCGGCTGGCGGGGCTCCAGCCGCAGGCACAGCTCTCCCAGGGCCAGACCTCTGTGCCAGTGCTCTGGGTACACGCACTCGAGGTGCCCACGGCGAGGGCACACGCCTGAGAAATCACAGGCCTTAGAGGATTTGCTCCTTGCGCTCCCTGAAAAACCTCAAACTCTGTCTCGGAGAGGCGGGCTCAGAGCAAAAGTCAGCGTCTGCCTCCTGCAGTTTTCTGTGCAACTCTCTCCTTCCCTTCTGTGGGCTTTCCAGGAGGATGGCAGAGCTGTGGGGGTAAAATATTCCCCTTTGGTAAAATACTGCCATTTTTCTGACATTGCTGGCTCTGTTTGAGCATGGATGGAGAAAAGACCGAAGAAATCTGTTTAGAGTTTCTATACTTTGTATGAAGCCTCTCTTGAGCCATCCCTGTCCTGTTGGCACAGCCAACTGGCTTCAATCAAGCTCCATGCTGAGCTGAATCCATGCCTTCGGAGTAATTGGCAGAGGGATGTTTCTTTAGGAGGTGCTGGTTTCACAGGCTAGCAGCGAGATGGATCAGCTGCAACCAGCAGGAAAGACTGGGCTGAGCCTTTAAAAAATAGATTACTAGATAACAGTGAGAGAAAATAGGTCAAAGAGTAGGACAAGGGGGATGAAGTAGAGGAGCAAAGGCAGCCTGATGCATACTTTCAGCCGGTGCTACTGCCACGGGCTGCGACTGCCACGCCGCCCTCAGCTGCGCCAGATTCTCATTTCTCCAGCACACTTTAATGCAGTGACTCTCAGCCCTTTCCACCCCGTGACCCCTTGTTGCAACATGAAAACAAGCCCTTTCAGGACTTCCCTCCTATCTGTTCACCCAGAAGAGTGGTGATTACTGCTCATGACTCCTCCTGGGCTCTGACCTGCCCCACTGCATGCACCAGGGCAGGGGAGTGGCCTCCGTGTCCCCCAGCCCATGGTTCCACAAGGATCCTTCTCTCCTTGGTGACTGTGAGTGACTTGGTGACTTGGTGACACAAGGCCTGTGCCCTAACAGCAAGGCTGAGAAAATAGCCTTGCCTGAAGCCCTCTTGCTGCTCAGCTAGACGGTTGCTGAAGGGTACACAAGAGGAGCGTGGACATCAATCACCAGGAAGGTTTGCTACCAGTGCCTTCACGTGGTGCTCCGGGCTGGCCTGGAACACACCTCTGTGGGCAGGCAGCACCCATGGCAGCAGCCCCCAGAAAGGGCTCCTACAGCTTTAGGAAGACTGGGCCTCTTCAGAGAGTCTGTAGCCTCTCAAGTGCCCATTGGGGTGGTCAAACTCGGCTGCAGCGGCGCTGAGCTGAGATCCCGCTGGTCACCCCGCGGCCTCCCGCGCTGAGGAGTGGCAGTGCCAGTGCTCTGTGCCCTCACTGTGAGGGCAAACAAACTGGGCACCACTGCTCTCCAGCAGGCAGCCCCTGCCCTTTCAGGCATGAGAATGAACAGTTCACTCCCCTTTTCTGGACCAGCACCTTGAATAAACACTTCATCAATGGATACAAAGAGATCTATTTACTGAGAACTATTCTGTGTGTCTGAAATGCAAATAAATCCATCCATTCCCTTCCCCAATATGCTGCCCATATAAGCAGAGAGGGATCAGTCCAAATGACCTTTCGGAAGCTATTATTTTTTTTGTCTAGGGACAGAGTCTGGTCCTAAAAATCCAGAGTTATGTAGCTCCTATAGCCACCTTAAAAAGGGATTTTGAAGATTTAAGCTATCGTGTGCTTTAGATGACACAGGGCAATAACCACTTTGTGATTTAATCACAGACAATAATAATTTGGTTCAGTGCATGATTCAGCTAATCCACAATTTGATAAACGTTCATCCTAAACTACAAACCCAAATAGCTTTCTGCAAATCCTGTTTGACACTTTAATGTTAAGACTGCATTTGATAAGCAATCTGTGCTGTACAAGAATATAGGGAGGGAAATTAGGAATTGTTATGCATCTATAGGCATCCACAACAGTAATTCAAAGAAAATAAAAATAAACCTTGGCAATTACAGATAAATCTTTATGCAACAAGAAAACTAATAGGTTTGGCTGGGTCTACACTGGATTGATACATGCTACAGCTCCCACAGCTTACAGAAAAATAGAAAATCCTGTTACCCCCTGAAAGAAGGTTGAAACCACAACACAGACCCACTGTCTGCTTTAGCAGTGTCATTGATGCATTTACTTTTATTTTAACTTGGCTGAATGTTTACGAGGGCTGCAACAGAATCTATCACTGTAATTCTGAGTAATTGTGAGTTCTTCAAGACTGATATCCAGGCCAGGCAGTTATAAATGTCTCAGTGTTTCTGTATCAGCATTCCCACTTATGATACCCCTGCAAAAATTATGGTGAGGAATGATAATAAACTCTAAATTGTGAGGAATTTCTCTGATGTTCTATGGGGCAGTTTCGACACTCAAATTGAAGCTCTGTACAGGACAAGCACCACAATATTTCTGCTTATCAAACACACCTAAGGGACTTGGCATTTACCTCCAAAAGATGGAAACTATCATGAGAGTAATTTTTTCCAGTCAGGGCCGTAAGTTTGAACATGCTCTCACACCGCTGTTGTGGGAAAGCCATGTGCCAACAGCAAGTCCGTGAGTTACTGTGTGTCCCTAGAGAGAAAAAGGCCACCCTGACCCGGGCTGCAGCAGCCAGAGAGCAGCCACACGGGAAGGGATCCCTCTTCAGCAACTCTGCCCTGCAAGGTGGAAAGCAGAAACCAAACTGAGCAGCTTTGTCTCTGAGATGGCACATTCCAGCCACTGTCCAGGTGGAACCCGGGGATCTGCAGGGACCACAGGGAACTCACGGGAGATTCATGGCACGGCTCCTGTGTGCTTGGAGAGCCTCAGCTTGTGTCCCACCCCAGCGCCGCTCTCCTGCGAAACATGTTTGCTTCTCGTATTGTCCCCTCCCCATGGCTCATTCCTGAGCTGTTGCTTCCTTCTGTTCAATTGCTCTCTGCCACCTTATCTCTCTCATAACCCTGATAATTGATATTGTCCTGTGCAAATCTTCAAGAATCCCAACACTACCATCAACAGCTAGGATTCGGTCTGTAATATTTGCACCCTTTAAATAGATACAATTATAGATTTGTGTGAAACATGAGTTTATTTTTCCACATTCCTATGTTTTCATGTTGTTAGTGGTTACGAGACATACTTTAGGAAAAACACTTCAGATTATTCATTTAAAATAATTAAATTATTTCTGATATAATCCCTGGATCTTGTGCATAACGAAACATCTGGTACAGAGGTTAGAAAATAAATGTTCTTGGCTTTTTTTTTCTTCTTTTGTTAAACAGATGTTGTTGATACAAAACACAGAACTGTAAATCATAGCCTGCATGTGGACACAGACTGTCACTACTGAGCAGAAATTTACTGTGGCTAGATAGAGGTTTGAAACAGCAATGAATCACTGGCTTACTAACTTTATTCACGTGGGTATGGTTTCAATATTCTGACATTAAGCGCACATGTCCTTAAAGAAAGGACCTTGTAATGGCAGCCTGGGAGGCTCTGGTTCAGTTCCAGCTGTCTCGGTGGGGGAAGCTGGCTGTGTGCAGGGGAAGGTGGCAGGTCTCTGTCTGTGCCCTCACGCTGGGGAGTGCCCGGGGTGCTGCTGTGGAACCCCGCGGGCCCGGCTCCCCCGGCGCCACCCAGGGCAGCCCTGGCACAGCAGAGGGGCCCAGCTGCCCGCGCAGGCCCAGCTCTGCCACCAAAATGCCTCCAGCTCCAACCTGTGCCTCCCTCTGCTTCTCCTGCTGCTCCCCACAGCATTTCAATGAGTTCACCACTGGTCTGCAGGCCAGGACCCCGCCGAGCCCAGCAGCGACGTCGCTGCTCCCCGTTGGCTTTGTTTAGAGTGACCAGATTTCCAACACCTCTCTGTCCCCTTGTCATTCCCACTCCCACACTGCTTGCACCAGCAGGCTGAAGCCCCCACTCACTTCTCCTGTTCCTCTTTTAATATTGATTTTCCTTCACAAAAAATGCCAGCAGCACACTCCAGACACTGAACTCCAGACGAAAGGCAGCGGCATGAGTCCCACTGCAATGGAAATGTACCCTGCAGTACCAGGCCACGGATGATGTCTCCTCCTTAGACACATGTGTACCATCCAGCTGGTGAGGACACCACAAATTTTGACCTGCTTTTTTCAATGTGCCTGCTGGTTTTATCCAATGGATTAGGCTCTAACTCCATGGTAAACTCCAAACCATGACCTCTACTTCCTAGCTTTTGTAGCTTCCTGGATTCAGGGGCATATTTGTTGAAATTTATGTTTTGGGGTTGGTTTTTTTCACATTTAGCTCTAATTCTCTGGCCCTGTCACCTTGTATTTTGCAAGTACTGTCCATTTCCTGGCTTTAGCTTCAATTTGGTGTAACAGAATCTTTGGGAAATACAAAGACTCAGCTGGAGACTCGTTTTTCAGAGGCTCAGGACTTGACCTTGTTCTCAGCTTTACACAGGCAGAGCTCCGCTGATTGCAGCGCGATTGTTCTGGTTTAGAATCCTGCCAGAGCTGAGGCATTTTGAATCCTGATCTGAATGTTCCTGCTTTGGGCCCATTCTCACTCTGATGTATTTTGCACATGGGGCAGTATGAAAGGACAACTGAAAGAACAACACTTTCTTTGAAAATTAGTAAGAATTATTGACTTATCACCACACAGAACAGTTTTCTTAAGCAATGATACAATCATGCACATACCTTACACATGCACAAAACCATGGAATCATTAAGGCTGGAAAAGACCTAGAAGATCAGAAATGCATATACTCGAGTACCACTCAGAGGAGGGGATTAAGATCTAGGTTTCTCTGTGAAGCATCTCTTGACTAAACAACACCAAGCAATGGCCACCTTCCAGCCCTACAGGCTTGAACACTATCAACCTACTATCAGCCTGCTCTCTGACCCCTTGCTCTGCTCAAGGGCTTGCCTGTGGATTCCTCTGCACAGCAAGAACAACTCCTTGCCCATGCAGGCACGATGGCCAAGGATTGGCCCCATGGCAGGTCTGGCTGCAGCAGAGCCCACAAGGTGCCACCTGCCCACTGGGATGGAAGCACAAAGCACTTTTATTCCCATAAGGAAATAGGTGGGAACCAGCAAAACTGGGCCCTCTACTCGTTCAGGTTTGTGTCTACTGTGGTTTGTTTTCAAGGCTGCAGGCATAGATCAATAAAAGAAAAAAACGCCATGGTACTTCATGACCCTTTATCTGCCTATACAACATTTTCATTAAGTGCTTTTGCTAGGAAATATTAAAATGGATCCTCTACAGATCTGCTTTTTCTTTCTTTTTTTTTTTCAGTCCGGCATTTTAAATGGTTTGCTCTGTTCAGTTACACTGAATTTTCTCTTGAGAACAAACAGATGATAGGTTTCACAGGCCCGAACTTAGGATTTTCCTTCAGCAACACCCAGCAAAATGAAAAACAGAAACAAAACATTTTAATCACATGTGTATAAAATACACAGGGTTCATTAAACATGATTTAAAGTTGCCTGTTTGTTTTGGAGGCTCATTAGAGCTCCTACTAGCCCAAACTCACAGAAGTGTAATGTGATTCCCGATCTACTGAATTTTGGAGGATGGCTGTAGTGGGTTCCATTATATATAAATTGGATGCAGCCAATTTACAATCTCCGATATATACTTTTATCTCAAAATGCCCTGTGAGGCAATTGTGTAAAGTACTTTATCAGGGATTGTTGTTGGTAATATTGCAAGAATTCATGATGTAAAAAATACATCAATGTCATTTAAATTGAACAAAATGGTTCCCATTTTTTTTCTTGTAGAGCATTTTTAACCATCTTCTCAACAAATCTGTTCAATAAATACTGTATGAAACAAACATTTTGCACTTTGTCCCACAGATGCAATTTGCCAACCTGATTGATTTCTTTCTCTACAACTAATCTGATTTCTTTAGGCTATACATCTTCTCTTTTATTAAGGATGATGCAATCTTAGCTTTTTATCATACACACATCCACCACACAAAAAGGAGAGAAGATTCTGCAAAGTAGCCACGCAACCAAATAGAAAAGCCTGTCACAAATCTCATGAAGCTGATCCCAAAAGATAAATGGCACAATGAGAGCAAAGTTACACAAATTCAGAAACTTATCCATGCAGAGTAATATGGACCAGTGGATTTTTCCTCCCGTGACAGATTCAGCAAAGTAACTTCACCATATCTGTAGCACCTTGTAAATCAAGCTCATGCCAACATTGCACCAAATCCCTCCAAATCTTGCTGTGTCTGCACTGTGAGAGGTCAGAAGCAGAAATGCATTTTACATAGCCTTCCCTGGTTTGCATCTTGCAGAATCTCACTGCTGTGTTTTGAGCCCCAACTTTCGGCCTATTTACTTTTAAATGGAGTTCCCGGTAAGGCGACAAACTCATCTCCCTGTTCTTTTACTGACTGCCCTCATGTCTTTGGGGAACCCCGTAGTCCTTCCCTTCCTCAGTATCTGCACTTATCTGCCTTGGCTGTGGACAATTTTTCCGTCTCTTTCCCATTCAAGCAGCCAGAGGCTTAGTACCACTGTAATACAAAGAGCAATAATTGTTTTCAAATGTTGCAATAATATTCTTAAACAGCACTGAAGTGTTTTGTGTCTGTTGCTTCCCCCATCAAGCAAAATCAAATTAATTCAGTTGACGTGTTTCAGGATCTGCTCATCACATTGTTCCTCTGGGGTTCAACTTCTTATCACTAGCTGTGATCCCAGTTAAGGTCCAGCTTTCACTGGCAAAGCCCTGTGCAGCCAGTCCCAGGAGAAGCGGGGCCTGTCACTGCCAGGATTTTAAGTGCAACAGTAGGTGCCCATCCAGTGCCTTGGAGAGCCTTTCCATCACTTGGAATCACAGACTAAAGGTCTGCCCACACACAGATCCATCTCAAGCCACAGGCTTCTTTAACAAAGGGATAAAAGATGGCTTTTGCAGGCTGCCTGGAAAGTTAACAGCTCCAGTGTCTGGCAGGTCGAGGCGAGAGCAGATTCCAGCAGGGAACCACAGCCCGTGTCCTGCCAGCAGCGCTGCTCAGCTCGAGGGCGCTCCAGCTGGAACACCTCCACTCCCTGTTCCTGGGGATGTGCAAGTTTCAAGGAACACAGCCTCATGTCCAGACCCCTCCTTGGGTTTCTAAGGCCAGCAGCAAGCAAACAAACAGGAACCCAACTCGGCTCATTTATTTTAATTTGCAAATTGAACAAGTAGAAGTTGGAAGGAGGACAAGGAGGCTGTGACTACACTGTATTGTCAAGGCAGAACCCATCTTCGTAGCAAAATCTTTGAAGCCTATATATAGAGAGAGGTGGCCAAACCTTGAAAATACAGAGGAAATCAAGCTAAGCTTACAAGCGAGCCACAATATCACAGGGGCCAAAAAGACTAGGTCTGGGTAGCATCAAACCACTGATTCTGGATCTCAGGGGGGAAAAAAACCCAAATATCAATGAATATACTTCTGAGGAGTTTTAGGCTCCGCTCCGTAACTTGGAATTACATCACAGCTGTGTACACAGAAGTGATTTCAAAGGAAGGAGGGGAATAGACAGGTTTGTGTTGGTGCTTTAGAAGTTAACAAGAATGTGAGGGGCTGAGCAGAGACGAGGGTTCTGTGCCATGGCCATTCCCTCCCCTAGTCAGCTGTGGGATGAAGGTCATCACCACCCCCTCACTGCACACAGCAAACCTGCCTGTGCAGCAGCACCTGCCCTTGATAACAAGCTTTCTCCTGCTCCAGCTCATGGCATCATTTCTAAGGAAGCAGGATCAGATCCATGGCTGCCTGCTCAAGTAGCAGCAGGATAATTAATTTTGCCTGTCTGAAAAGGATGTGTATAAACATAAACCCCCTGAAACCTCAAGCTTTTTCAAGGAGGTACCAAATAAAGCCCACCTTTGCCTTTATTTACCCACGTCTCACGCATAAATGAGCCAAGCAGGCCAACTAGATTATTTATGGCAGACCAAAGAGCCCATTGCTGGAAGATGCAGAGCCCTTCAAGTAGAAAAGAAGATGCTCAGCTCTCTTGAAGAATAGGAGCTTTGTGCAAAGACGCAAAGTCCTCACGTGATGCTAACTTTTCATGCTTTGAGAAACACAAATGAGCAGGAAAGCAGCTAATTAGGCACGTTACTGTGATTGCTTATTTTATGAAGTGGAGAGGGAGGTGTTCAGCACTTTAATGAGATAATAGCATAGAGGCAAAATTGTACAGAGAAGCAAAAATAGCAATGGTCTTCCCACAGAAATGAGCGTTATTTTTGAGCAACAAGAAAAGCAACAATAGAAAAATAACTCAATACCTAGCAGCAGAAAGAACAGTGTCTCAATTTATTCTGTACATGTAAAACCTGGATAACACTTGGATATATGAGGGTAGATGGACCTCCCCTCGTATACCCAAGCAGTGGTTGGACCTGTGCAAAGCCCAGTTTCAGCTCTGTTTCAGCGACTGTATCATTCAATAGTGATCACTCTGAGATCCTCTGTGGATTTGGGGCAGGCCTTGATGCAGAAAAAGGGCTTTCTCTGGGACCTGGTGCACCTAATGCAATGCCCTGGACTCCCCATAGGGTCCGTGTCCACGTGGAAGGACACAGAAATCTTTGTTCTCACTCGCTCTCCTATTTTGAGCACAACAACAAAAAAAAGGGAGCCGTAAATCATCTATTTAAGCGTATTTCTTTAATTGCTTATTTTATGAAAACCCAACTGCAGACAAAACCAACACTGCATTTCCTAGGAAATGAGCCTGTCTGCGAGACCTCAGATCTTATTTAGCAGCCGGCTTTTGTGCTCCCGGTGTTACTGCCATGGTAAGTAATTACTCATAACGTGACATGCATCGTATCAGCCTTTTAAAAGTAATTAAGAAAAAGTTGCATTGCTTAATGATATGTACATACATCTCATCCTTGCAAGTTTGGCTTCGATAACATCTGCTAGTTTTTGGAGCAAAGCCAGTCTTAAAAAGTAAAATAACCCAGCCCTAACAATGGGACCATTATTAGCTTCCCAAAAGCAATACTTCCCATGCCCCACTCCAGCACAACATTTGTGTGCACGAGTCCTGTAAGGATTTTCAAGCCTGTGAGTTGCCAGATCAGAAAGTTCATGTTGAACTAGAATTTATAATGAAGAAGCCTCAAAAATACAGTTTATTTATAGTGAACCAGTTTAGGAGCTGCAGCTCACTGTCCCTGGCAGATTCAGCTGCAGCAGCTGAAGGGGTCACCCCGATCAGCTGGTGCCCTTTCTCCCTGCTGGTATTATCCCACCTGTACAGAGGCAGCAGAACCAGTGCTGTGTTCTCTCCTCATCCAGTGCAGGTCAGACTGGCGTGACTTCAGTGGCCATCAATTTTCACATTAGTACTCTAGGCTGTGAACTGCAGCAGCTCAGGAGTGAACAAACACGTCCCTGGTCATCCCCCTCTGCTCTTGCTGCGGCAGAAGGGTCTGGCGGACATCTGGGGGAGGAAACTCCTGGAATTGTCTGGGATGAATCACCAGAGTGCATGTGAAAAGCACATGGAGTGTCTTCCTGAGATCCCAAGTGCCCGTTCTGCAGCATTCATGCTACCTTGGATTGACATTTCTCTGCTTTAGGTCATTCTCTCTACCCATATGGTGTTTTGTGATCCTTGGATGTAATAAGAGTATCTACTGAACTAGCAGAGAAAACTTTTACCTCCAAAATTCAAAAGGGTGATGGATAACAGAACAGAAGAATTTTGGATGTCAGAACTTTTTTTTCTTCCTTCTCCAAAGAAGCTTTATTTTAAGAGCAGAGGTCAACAGCCCTCTTAGTACATATTATTTTATTACGTTCTTTGACAAAAATCGACAGCAGTAAAGAACAGCTTGTTCCACAAACCCCCATGCTGTCAGCATGCCCTTCCCCTTTCTGTACAGTGCTTTTTCACTGTCTCCACCTCTCCTGCCTGAATTTCCCTTGGAGCTGCCTCCCCTAGAAGCTCCACGTGGTCTGCTCAGGGATGGCCACTGACTCTGTCAGACATCAGGGGAGCACACCAGGGCCTGGCATCGGTGAAATGCCTTTTACTCACTGAGTAACCCTGGAGCAACCTCTCCCAAGGTGTGAGGGGATGGGCAGGCAGCCTCCTGACCCGCAGCTGTCGGGCTCCATAGGTGCCCTTGGCTCACACCTTGGCTGTTTTGACAGTCAGCTACGTCTGCTGGAGTTGGCTAAGATGAAAAAAAGCCCCTTTGCAGGGTGTGCCAGGGGCCGCACGCAAGCAGCTCTGGCTCCAGGAGGGAGCTTGTCTCCTTGCCCTGCTCCTGTACCGGGGGGTCACAGCCTCATGGAGCCGCTTTGGCCACGACCTGACCCCTGGGAGCAGCCAGGAGCTGCCATGGCTCACATCACACCTCCCCTCCCGAGGTGGGAACACAGCAAAACGCAGGGCAGCGAGGCAGGAGAGAGGAGGATGCCGAGGGAAAAGGACTGGCGCTGCCCAGCACAGCATGGGCAGAATGACAACTATTGTGAGGCTTCTCAATGGCTCATTTGGCATTATTCCCAGAGCTGCTTTTCAATCTAACACCCACTTCTGGGTATCTAATAGAAAAAGAAGGCAAAACCATGAGGCTGGAGGTAGGAAGAACAGAAACAACAGCACCAGCTCAAAGGAGCACTAAATTCAGCCTAATTTTCAAACTTCACTATTTAAAAGCAGCAAGCAAAACAATCAGAATGTTTCAAAAGGGGAATGCATTTTTCTCGTGACATAGCTAAATATCTCTTTCATTTAATAATTTAAAAGAAAAATAATAATGGAAAAAAAAAGCTGACACCATCAAAATATTTAAAATAAAGCAGTTAGAGTATTTTGTCACGCGACCAATGCCAGGTCATTGCTGAGCCACAGAAGTGCTTTTAAAAGAACCGACTCAGAAGACAATTGTTCAGTATTTCAGGCTGGTGTTGCTCAACCTGTCTCTACTGCCTCTTCCCTGCCACACTGATGGGAATAAAAGGTTCATGGTCCCAATGACCATAATGGAGAACAGGAGAACAGTACCTTTAATTTCCCAGCAAAGATTGCCTTGCTTTAGAGAGATGGTCGAATTCATGGCAGTATCCTTTACTCTTAGGAGCATAGGCTGGTTTTAGAGCATTTTTCAGCTGACTGAGGAGTTACATAATTGCACCAATTACATCCAATTACATAATTAGGGTAAATAAGTAATAATATAATTAGGTGCTGTGATTATGTAGTTATGACAGGTAGCACTAATGCTGATAAAAGCCATTACGAAACTTGCTAAGAACTGTGGACAGAGCATGCGAGAATGAAACTTTCAGGGCTTCGTTTGCTAAAGTCTTTCATTCTTCCAATGGGCAAAATAATTAATTTAATTACTATGCCACTAGCCTTTTATTTTTGCAAACGAATGGAGGTACAAATCATAGGCTAATTCATAGCTCTGTTGAGCTGAAAAAATTCAGTAGCTAATCACGTCCTTTTTTTTTAACCTCCATATATCTATTTACAGCTACCAAGGCTTGGGTGAAATATGTGTGTACAAATTACACCTCTGAAAAGTGAAGTATAGAAGTTTGGACATTAACCTTCATTGTTCCAGTTATCACATTAAACTGTCTCCTCTGACAAATGGACACAAGGAACATTCAAAGATTGCTGTATCGATGTAATACAAGTTATGTGCATCTCTGGGTTTGCTAGGGATGGTGTTTCTGGTCAAATGGGTTAGATAAACAGGGCTTTTTTCCTACCAGAATTAAAATTCAATAGGGGAATCATTCATGCAGGTTCTCAGTGCAAACACAAGGCATGCAGCCAGCTTTTCAAAGTTTCTGTCTCTTCAGATATTGTGTAATACCTGTCTGACTTCATAAAAGAGGCCTGGAGAGCAAACAAATAATAAAACCTACTGCCCTGCTTTAATATTCATCAATATTTCACCCAATAACTGATAAAAGATAGTGTGCAAGAAGAAAGGGCAGCACTGCAAGAGCTGACGTGCTCTATTCCCACCAACGTCTCCATAAAGCTTGAGGTGTATAAACTCCATGTCGCTTTAGAATACATTTTATGCTTGATGCTTTTTTCTAAAAATAAAAAAACCCAGAAAAATCAATACCTTTCTTTATGAAAGCTGGATATCTCCTGACTACTCCTATCACTGCTCAGAGCAGTGTGCTAAGCACTGAAGCAAACACGGAGATGCTGGGAAAATCAAAATAACAGGGAGAACATGAGCAGTTTGCAGAGACAATGTCCACAGTCCAGAGCAAGAGAGGAAAATAAGTGCTCTACCCCAAGGTCTTCTGAGGCCAGAGACATGCAAGATAATGGGAATGCCTTGAAGCAAACCACCCCTAGAGCAGAAATACAACTGAACTTGGTAACCTGCAAGAATCTTGCCTTTGAGTGAGGGGTGTGTACAACATCACCCACGTGCTTCTTTCCCGTTCTCAAACTGGAAAACTAGAGAAGTGAACTATGATGTGTAAATAACTCCCATCCGTTTTGGCACCCAGCCTTTCAAACAATATTCCAAAAGAAGGAAACCAGAGTATTCCTAGTTTTTCATCGGTTGTGCTATCAGCAAGCCTTCAAAACAGATGCTTCACTGTTTGCTGGACAAATGATACATAGAAAAGACTGAGAGTCACAAAGTAGACAGTCATATTTTTGGGGCTCTGATGAGGCTGGGCAATAAGAGACTATCAGAAATTGATGCTTTTCCTGGTTCTTAGTTAATACTGATAATTATTCCAATGTTACTTTTTGCAATACTTTGCAAGACAGGAATAGGCAAATGCAAATAATAATTGGTTCCTCACTGCAGTTTGTAGGGGTAGTGAGGATGATACTTGGAGCTAAACTCTACTTTCTATTAAAGTTACTGCAGCCTACTCCAAAATTTTGACCTATGTGTATTGAAAGATAGATCTGAGTCTTGAAGACTGGATTTGGGTAGAAGTTCTCTTTAAGTGATCTGGCTGTGAAAACACAGAATTCCATTAAATTCCACAGAATCCATTAAAGCTACAGAAGCAGCCATAGAAGGCATTCCTAATCATAACAAAAACTAATAGAATGAAGATAGTTCTTCCAGGAGCATGATTCACAGAGTTTTTTCAGCCATATTCTGAAGTATGAAATATAAAATCTCATTCCACCTTGTCCTTTCCAAAGAGGTCCCAAGACTGCCCTGCTATTCCAACCACCCTGTCACGAATGGATTTTGATATAAGTTCAGCTCCTGTCTTTGCCCAGGCCTATGGCAGCAGGCAGGAGGTGTATTGAAGTGACCAGCACCTCAAAAATCCACTCTATCCACAAGTTCTTTAATGATAGCTGATTTAGTCTATTATGAAATGAATTATTTATTAATAGACAGGAAAACTAACAGACAAGACTTAAAACAAATTATCACTACACAGGGATAAACAAGAGAAATACTACTAGTAGATTGACATACAGTGCACGATATTGGTACCTTTTCATATTTAGCTAGCAGAGAAATAGTATAAACCTAGGATTCAATGTATCTCACCATCCGAAGGCGGGTGGGGCACACACATCGGGATCCTTTCACTCAATCTCCTGGAGAAGTAACCACAAAGCTGCGTCCAGACTTCGGGGAGAAGTCTCTGCCATTTTCGGGATGTAGAGGCTTCTGCCTTAGTCATAACTCGTGTA
>VZRO01006319.1:260839-278579 GCA_013397915.1 Daphoenositta chrysoptera
GACTGGATTTGGGTAGAAGTTCTCTTTAAGTGATCTGGCTGTGAAAACACAGAATTCCATTAAATTCCACAGAATCCATTAAAGCTACAGAAGCAGCCATAGAAGGCATTCCTAATCATAACAAAAACTAATAGAATGAAGATAGTTCTTCCAGGAGCATGATTCACAGAGTTTTTTCAGCCATATTCTGAAGTATGAAATATAAAATCTCATTCCACCTTGTCCTTTCCAAAGAGGTCCCGAGACTGCCCTGCTATTCCAACCACCCTATATTTATAAATATTTCCTGCAACCCCATGCACCCCGCAACAAGCCTTTTTCAGCAATGAGTCAATTCCACTGGCAAACCCCTTATGAAAGGTTAATTTCAAGCCTCTTTTCTGCCAAATCCTAACCAGGATGTGCTGTCTTACACAGGACTTGGTCACCTCTCCAAGTATCACAAGGATGGTCACTCAGCTTTCAGGCTGTCACAGAGTCTGAATCAGCTTCTCTCTCTTTTTTCATGGCAAAAGCCATACTCAGGCTTAATTAGTGCATGGAATGTAGCACATCTCATGTGTCTGTGGTGTAATTCATTACTATCAGGCTGTGTTTGGGACACACCAAACACATTTGCTACAGCAGCTCATACATTTGACAGCTGCAAAACTGCCTCTGAGAGTTTTCCTTTTGACTCTTCTTTTGGTCCTGAGCAAAGCTGTATCTCTAAATCTCTTCTTCCAGTTGAATATCATACTCCATTCCTCCAGTCAGATTATTTTCTTTAATTTCTTAGTATTCCTTGTAGCATGTGATACACAGTAAATTCTCTGGCTCCAAGAGAAAGTGTCCTTTTCTTGTTCACTTAAGTTCCAATTGCTTCTGCTATGCAGCCCATCTTCCCTGAATTTCATAGTAGGAATTTAAACTACACAAAGACACAGCTTCTAATCTCATACCAGACACTTGTAGTTTGTTCAAACATTTGTTTCTCCTTTTTTCTCCCACTCCACCATTCATACTTTCATTCCATGTAAGCTTTACACTTCTGGGTCCATAGGTACCTCTCCATGATCCAAAATAACCTTTAACTTTATATATACGTATGGAAAAAGAGAGTTTACTAATCCCAAAATCTGGATTACTGCTAACCACTTAAACAACCAGCCCTCTGCCACAGAGGAACAGGGGCTTCGAGAAACCAGTTCAGTGCTTGAGGTCAGGTGAATTTTTGGGGCTTTTCTGTTAGTATTTTAGATATTCATACAGGAGTTCCAGCCATTAATGCAGAAGTAAAATACATTAGTGAATTACACATCAGAAAAGTCAAACCACTGCTGCCACATGATGAATACACTTACTATGAATATTAATGCATCTCTTGGAATTAAACATTAATACTTAAAAGATGTACCACAAAGTTTAAAATCTTACAAATATTGCAGGGAGAGGAAGAGGAGGAATGAACAAATGAGACAAGCCCCAAAGTCTGATTCCACAAATTAAAGTGTATTTCTGAGATAAGCTAAAATATTTCCATGTGCAACAGGACAAATTGCCACTATGAATAATTTCTCATAATGCAATAGAGTCTACAAGGATTTGTTTTGGGTTTTCTACCTCGCCCACCACCCTGCAGAATTGTAGATCCATCACTGCCTGCAGGATAAACACCCTGAGCTGGGCAATGAGACTGATGGTTCAAAACTGATGGAAATAGGCTGTTCCTCTGTACCTGAGCACTGAATTCCCATCACCTGCCACAGCACCTTCCCTTCTAGTGGCAATAGCACTTACAAAAGCTCCATTTAACTGCAGCAATCAAGCACACACTCCTGTCTAAACACAACCATTTCCACTAATGTGAGTTCTTCAAGGTAAGCTCTGCACAGTGCTTGGGAGTCAGCTCTAATTTTAGCCTGCTCCCAATTAGGCATCTTGTCTAAACTAACCATTTAGGCTCTCAATGGAGTGAGAAAGGTGAGTCAGCCCAGCTATCCTGGACACCCATCTGAAGGCAGGATAAATAACCCAGCTTTCTGCACTGACAAGGCAGAAGGGAGCTGGGATCGATTGAAACCCAGTGCCTGACCTGACGTCAGCTGAATTGAAAGAAGAATCTTCCTCTTGGCTAAACTGGGGACTAAAAGGCCACCCAGCACCTCAGTAATGAGGCTGGGTAGTATGTCCAGTCAAAAGCCTGATGAGGGATAACAGAGAGATAGCCTTGGTAAGAAACATGGCTCCAGAACTGCATAAACAGCAAAGCCTGATGTGCATTTGGTTACAGCCTCCTCCGGGATTCAGACATATGCCAGTTCTGCAACCACAGAGCCTGGCACAGGCCCTGAGCAGTGCAACACCTGCCAGCGAGTCCACGGGAAGAAAACACTGCACCAGAATATCCCAGCAGGCAGGCAGCATTCCTCAAAAATGAAGCCCCAAGCCAGGCAGCCCTGATAATCCATCCTTCTCACTCACCAGAACGAACCCTCTTCGGCAGCAGGCTGAAAACAAAATGTAATTGAACCCCTCTCTGGCCCAGTGTCATCACATTTCTCTCTCTGAATCCAAGTACTCTCACGGCTTCACAAGGCAGTTTCTGTGGCTCTTCAAATCCCTGTGGCTGCTCTGCTTGGTCTTTTCACTAGCTTGTTCAGAGCAGCCATAGGAAAAAAGCACCAGCCCTGAGCACTGACCCTGCGTTTCAGTGTTCAGCAGGAGATGTTATTTTTCTGGACAGCAGCCCAGAGACACTGGACAAAGCAGAGCAGCAGCAGATGTTATGATGCATGCTCTCCTGCCCCAGCTTTGGCTAATGAGGCAGCAGAACCCACAGAGCATGAGAGCACCGACACCAAACTGGAGACTGTGGCTTCCCCCTTCATCCTTTTCATTATGTTTAAGACCAGGGTTTGTTGCAGACTAAGACACGTGAAAAGATCTTTAAAACTACAGATCGATGCCTCCTATTGTTCAGAGAGAGGGGAAAAGAAAAATATTCTGTGCCCTAGCTGCAAGGAGCATCTCTCAGTTGCATAAAGCACATGCCCAAATTGACTTACCACAATCATTTGTGCCACGTAGCTCTCTGGGCCAGTGTATTCAGTTGGATCTTTAACTTTGACAAGAACTATAAAGTACAAATAATGCCACATGTTGTGTTCTGCCTTTATATGCTCCTCAAATGAAACAGTCTTGTTATCAAATTTGTCTCTCTCCAGTCCTGAAAAAGAGAACATAAAGCCAAAAAATAAACTTCAACATAAAAATACGCAAATCTGTTAAATATGTTAGAGAAAGGAACCTAACTTAATTTAAAGGACCATAAATTTGAAGGATCTTAATTTAAAAGCCATAACTGCCAGGCAAGAAATACCAGGCCAGAAGGCATTCCTGACAGAAGTCTTTCAAAGCAGCATTTATTCTCTTTTGTGATATTTCCTCTTAATAACAATAACAATATAATAAATATGTTACGGTTTTACACTGCCTTCTATGCTGAGGGCTATAAAGTGCTTTACAAGTGTTGGCTCTGGCTCTTTCTAGATGTGTACTGGGAAGCACACAATGTGCAGTCCAGGTCCTGATCTTCCAAAGATTTATGGACACTTTTAGCATCAAGCATATAAACAGTCCCACTTAAGCTTCAGAGGGATTGTCTGTGGGCTTAAACCTGGCAGAGAGGGTCAGTCTCTGCAGCTCTGTTGTCACACAGTCTTTACAGGGCTGCAGTCGTAAGAAATTTTTTGATTTTCCCCTGTAATGGGCCAGATCTCTGAAGAACACCAGAAGTCAGGAAGGAGAGGAATCACCAATGTTTGCCTCCATATTTCCGCTCTCCTATCTGCATTTCCTGTCCACAGACACTAAAGACATATTGTGCTCTGCACAGCATTCAGCCCTGTCAGTACAACCATGGAAACAGCACCTAGCCTACAAAAAAGCAGGTATTTCTGAAGTCCCCCGGGGAGTGAAGGCCTGCCCCTCTTTGTGAGTGCACTTCAAAATAAGTGTGATTTATCCGTGGGCTTTGTGAGGATGATTTCCACCGAATTCTTTTGTTCCCTGCTTCATATCACCTCCTGAAATTGGCAGTTCTTGCCGATGCTCCCCTTCTGGAATGCCCTGTGCTGTGAAATAGAAGCTGCACTTTCATCTGCAGTATGCTGTGTGAAACAGAGTCAGCAGCTGCCCCATCTCCATTAGTGGTGATGATGCAAGTGTGAGACACGGCTCTTCTGCCTTGGATTCTGGGTGGAGACTGTGAAGCCACCTCTCAGCAAAGCTAGCTTTTGATTCATAAACCAAATCTTTTTCCTACTGAGAGGGAATAAATTTGGAATCAAACTGGCATTTTTATAGACTTTCTTTGTAGAAGATAACCACGCCTGGGGTCCAAGCTTTATTTCTTGAGGAATAGTTCACTTTCATTCCTTTCACCCTCAAATACCTCAACAGATCAGTAACACCTACCACAAATGAAACAGGTGGTCTTTAGTATCTCCTCCTTTTTCTGCTTTTCACTCCTGAGATCAGCAAATGTATCAATGATGACTCCAAAGATCAGGTTGAGAACAATAATTATGACAATGAAGTAAAACAGAAGATCATAAACAACTCGTGCAGCAAACAAGGGCTCCTGCAATAACAAGGTTGCAAAAAGGTATAAAAATAGAACAACTCTAAAATATTAAACAACATTTTCACATTAGCTCAAGCAAAGCTACAGATCTTTCTTTTCACATGCCAAATTCTGCTAGCCTTACTCACAGGACTAGGGAGGGACTATTTATGTGTACGGAGGCATAAAACCCAAGTCATTTTCTTCACCATGATAGAGACCTGAAGTCACCCAATTGCTCTGTTTCCCCCACATTCATGGGGATAATAGCACTCCCTTTGTGGAGTGCTTCAATGTAATTAGCATTAAAGAACTGCTAAGTGGCAAGGGTCAATTTCAAAGGGTCGCTTTCAAAGTCTGTAAGTGCTTACAGACTCCACTGGGGATAAACTTTGGCTCCTGCAGAACCTCCAGTCTGTGAGGTAGGAAATAGACTCCTACTACCAGCACAAGGAGCTCTTCCACCCAGATTCGAGCTGTCTCTGGACTCTTGCAAGCCCTGCTGAGATCCTGCTTTATCCTGAATTTATTTATAATACATATGGTATGGCTCATCAAGCAAAGTGCCGCTAGATTGCCTTTATTTGTGATGTTCTTTTTGAACCTAAATAAAAATGCATGAAACCACCCAAATATTAAGGGAGGTCCTTAAATGAACTGAATTTTTGAGGAAACTTCCGGAAGAGAAAATATGCCATAATATATGAAATTCTGTTTTGACCTTCATGCTGGTTGAGTACAAGTAAACAACAGGCCCTATTCCAGGGCAGATGCCATGCTGAATATAAGCTAAAATGTTCAGGGGGAACTTCCTGGGATCAGTCCCTGCCCGTTCAGTGGTGCCATTGCTGGGCCCCCGGAGCAGAGCCCGGGCCCTGCTCGGAGCCTCCCTGCAGACAGGGACACACAGGGCTGAGGGCCCCTCTCAGCTGGGGCTCCTCTCGAGGCTGAACAGCCCCAGCTCCCTCAGCCTTTCCCTGTCAGAGATGCTCCAGGCCCTAAATCATCTCCAGAGCCTCTGCTGGCCCCTCTCCAGGAGCTCCCTGTCCCTCCTGTCCTGAGGAGCCCAGAGCTGGACACAGAACTCCAGATGTGCCTCACAGGGCTGACTTCTTAGCAGTGCTTTCAAGGTTATGATATTCTGCATTTTTCCAGAAGTGGTAAACAACTACCTAGAGATCCTTTCTTCAAGTATCATCATCACACTAAGCTTAGCTCTTCCCATTAAATATCCCATCTGGGATCTAAAAATTACATGGATAAATCAACTGTGTGACAGGAGATCAGACTAGATACAAACACTGTCTATAACCTCCAAAAATTGACTTTGGCATTCATGAGATGTACAGGGAGTAATGCATTTCCTCAGCCAAAACACTCACATCTTTGGAAGGCTTTCTGAGCACGTCTCCCACACCACCACCATTCCGCAGGCCTTGGTTTAACACAGTCACAATGCACATGAGCAGGGTGTCACAGGTCCTTTCTATTCCATCCTCATCTTCTTCACCTGCAAACAGGAACCACAGCATCAATCACTCATCAAACAAAGCCACAATTCTGTGTTAGAGAGAGCAACTGCAAGACACATCTGCCTCTCACATTTCTCATCCAGAACCTCATTGATCATCCCCACCCATGTGCACATCGCTGCTGGTGACATACTTAGGCACATCAGGCACACTTAGCCTGAAGAGAGACGAAGAAAATCACAAGCAGGGCTCCCACCAGAGCTGTTAATGACCCAGAGCTGCCATCTCTGCTCCTGGGAGCACCCCTTCTTCTTGCAGTCCTCCCACTGCTTTTTCAGTGGGCCCCTCAAAACACAGCATAGACAAGAAGCAATATAAACAGAGAATTAGAAGCACATTTGTAAAAGGATTGTCTTCCTGTGAAATCATTCCTCTACCTACTCATGCACAAGCCAAGTCATGTTAGCATTACAAACCATTAAGAAGGGGCTGGCTTTTGTTCGAGTCAATCTGTCCACGATCTTTCCACCAGCACACGTGCCCAAGCACAGGTCTGACAGACATTAAATGAAAGGCTCCCCCTGACCTCAGCTTGAAAACTTGGATTCTGTTGTTATCTGTACTGCAGAGCTGCTGCGTGGTTTTGGCCGAGCCACAGAGGGTACTATTGTGCAGGAGACATTTGAACGTGCAGAGGAGCTGGGCTGGAACACCAACCCCGGGGGGACTTTATCCGCCTTGGCCAGAGTCCCTCCCACCACACGCTCACTGCATCCACAGCCTCCCTTTGAAGAGCCCTGCTTGAGCTGTTCCCTGTGTCCTGCTGGCTTGGGCTGAAGGGTCAGGGCTGTGATTGCCGCTCCTCCTGCCTTCCTTTCTCTTTAGGGACACGCTTGCTTAGGCGGGGAAGGCAGCGATTCACACTCGGTTTGCTCTGTGCACTCATTGTAACATAGTTTAATAAACAACAACATCCCGCTGTGAGAGTTGACTGAAACACATATTTAACAGCCCCAAACCACCACATCTGAGACAGTGAGATAGACTCAGATACATTGAATTGACTGCAAGCACTCACATTGCAGACAAGTAATTTGGATTTAAATTTAATTTTGGATTTGGGTTCCCAAACTGCGGTGCAGGCATCCCGGCTGGGATGGGCAGGACAGCACTGGTGTCTGCAGCTTTTGCCACCACCCCTTCTGCTCCACAGGCAAATTAAATGAGAAACAACTCCCTACTGAAGGAACTTTGAGTAAAAAGAAAAGCAAAAGCAGACATCAGGACAGACTTCCCTGTTAAACTATATGGTCATTACAGACACTACTCCCACAAATAATCCTGGATTTAAAAATAACTGCTTAAATATTGAAACTGAAAGGATTGAAACAAGAAACCTTTTTTATCCTGTCATATCTAAATATTTTTTACTAGCACAGTGATGTTATTCATACCAACTAATCTTTGCTGTTGTATCCTACCATTATTCCCTCCTTTCAAACAATGCCCCACTTTTTTTTTTTTTTTTTTGGAGCTGTGCTTGAGAAGGAGACCATCCACAAAATAAATTAAAAGCCCTGAAAAAAGCCACGGCTTCTATTTCCTTTAGGTGACTACAATATTTTCACTGTTCACAAGACCAGACTCAGGTGCTGGAAGCTGCAGGTGATGAGATTCTGGTGAACAGAGAGGATAAACCAGGGCTGAGAACTGGAGAGGGAATTATCTACCAGCAGCCCTAACACCCAACTCTCCCTGTCCATGAGATGCTAATGCAGAGCAAGCCAGGCTTCAGGGAAACAAGATACATCACCTTGCACATCTTGCAACACAGAGTGTCAGCATCCCAGAAAAGCTCCCAGAAAAGCAAGCTCAGGTTGCAAGGTCTTTGCCAAAGAACCAGACAGCCCAGAGCTGGAAGAAACCTCTAGTGCAGCAATGTAGGTTGTGGGGACTGCACAGGCATCGTTTTTTCTATTCTATTTCCACTCCCAGATGTGGAGCAACAAGAGCTGCCTTCAACCTGGGAGCCAGGCAACCCTACAGGCACATGTTCTGCCTCAGCTGTTCTGTCTTCAATGCTCAACAGAATTCACAGCACAGGCTCAGCCCCTCCAGTCACCAACTGTGCCCATACTTGAAAGAAAGGAGTGGATCTGTAGAGTGGATTGTTGTTAAGGACCCAATATTGACACCAGTTGAGGTTCAGGAGGGGTTATTTGCAAGCAGTTCCACCCTGGAGAGTGGCTGGTGAGGGTCTGGGCAGAATTAGGCAGGCTGTCTTCTGATTAAATTGAATTCAAAGGCAAAGCTAGTTAAGCACTAAGCCCATCCCACAATGTAATCACAAGGGGGAGGGATAATAGGAAGATTTACTTCAAAAATCCTCATCTGATGGCCCATGGCTACCTGAGCAACACAAGCACGTCAGGTGAGAGACATCTGTGCCCATGTAGATCCAGCAGAACTTGACCAGAGCAGGACCAGGCCTGGCAGTGGAATGAGTCTTTGGAAATGTCCCCTTTACAAACAGGTATCTGTGTACCTTTCTTGCACAGGTCTTGATGGGCTACAGAGGATGAGGAGATCCAGTAGGATGTGAGGTTCCTTTAAGTGATTAGGCACTTCACCAGGCATAGAGTTAAGTGATATGGAAATGTCTTTGGACGGGAGAGAGGGAGACTCCGAGGCAGATGAGGTGAAGTATTTTTATGCTGACAGCCCAGAGCAGCAGTGAGCAGCAGGCTGCAGAGAGGGGAGGCTCTCTGGGCACAGCACACTGGCTCCCAGGGAACTCCCTCACCAGTCAGAGCAATGACTGAGCACAGGCTCCTCCAGTGAAACCCAAGGAAGAAGCAGAGTCCCATCGGAAGAAATTATCAGCACGGATCTGATCTGAAAAGCAACATAATTCATGTCTCACTCGGGACCTGAGATGCCACTGAGAACATTTTCTCTTTCCCACACACAGCTGTGGACTTCTCTGGTGCTACAATGTGAAACTCCAAATTTCGTAGACTCACAGCACTACTAAAGTTGGAAAAGACCTCTGAGACCGAGTCCAACCACGCACCTAACCCTGCCATGTTCTCCACTAACCCATATCCCAAGTGCCACATCCCCACACCTTTTGAACACTTCCATGGATGATTATCTCATACCTTTGCATTCCACCACACTTACACTTTTGCCAGAGGGGAAATCTGTCCCAGGAAAGGACACAAAGTAGAACAATACTTTTGACCAGGTGGTTAAGGTGAGCAAAACTGTTCTTGCTGAATGTTGGTGGGTTTTAATGTTACTGGATAAATGAAATTTCTTCAAGATTAAGTAAGAGTGCACTTAGATGTTTTGTACAGCCCTCGTTCATTATGGTTTGATTTTAAAGGAGCAGTACCCAAACAATGAGAAATGTGAGATTTCTGTCTTTTAAAGAGCTTGGCAAAAGCCACACTGCATCTCTTTGACTGATTGATTACTCTTTGAATGCAGCAGCTTTGCCAATAGCTCTTAGACTGTTTTCTCTATCTAGCCAGACAGCTTCCCATGTTGTTTATGAAGGCTGTTTACACACCAGCTGGGGAGAAAAAGCCTACTTTTATAGCCCTTTCCCTGAAGCCTTTGATCCTAAAAACTCAAAAATTAGTAGTGGAAAAATAAAGCTTATGAAACAACATTATAGTGGCACACAGGAAGGGACCATTTATGCCCTCAGTTTCAGCCCCCAGCAACCACAGGCAACTGTGGCAATAAATATTTTAAGCCTGCAGACCATCCACAGTGCACACACCTCCACTGCAAAGGCCACAACACATCAAACCAAGCTTAATACCTGCAGTGAAAGACCAGCCACCTCAACCAGACATGGAAAGAGTGGGAGACAGACAGACACGTGGGCCTGGGTAAGGGTTCTTAGGTCTTCTGGCTACAAAACAGCCTTGGCCCAGAGGCATGTAGAAAAATTACCCAAAAGCTTGCTGATAGATATGCTATGCCACAAATATGAATTTCTGTGTCCCTAACTGGATCTAACAGTGGCTCAGTGTGTGCAGGTGAGGATGCTGCAGACAAGCAGCAATCTTCTTCTCCCAGCTAAGTCACTTGGCAAGAAGCAACCTGTACATTCAAGCATAATGATTCAGCAAGCTCTTCTAATAACAAAATTAATGTCAGTGCATTTGGAAATCAGGTGTGGGAAGCACTCCCATTAACAGCAAAGCTGCCAACTTAGCTCCAAGCCTTGCAGAAGTTGAGCACTTCTGACTCACAACAATGATCATCACTTCTCACACAGGCAGAAGCCCCTGCAACAGCAACACACAAATCCGAGAATCCCAGAGTGGTTTGGGTTGGAAGGGACATTAAAAATCATCTCATTCCAACCCTCTGCCACAGGCAGGGACACCTTCCACTAGACCAGGCTACTCCTAGCCCCATCCAGCCTGGCCTGGAACACTTCCAGGGGTCCCTCGGTGCTAAGTGACCACCGGTCGGAGGGAACTTCTGTACTAACCCGGGTTGAGAGGCGGGATGCTCGTGGAACAGTTCTCTTTTGCACAGGCTCCCATCATTGATGTCAGGGTTGTAGTGGGAACTTCACCAATACCTGTGGAAAAAGTGGGATGTTGACAAAAAGACAGGTACTACATTGATGTTAAGCTTTAAATCATTATTTTCCAGGAGCGAATCACTGGGTTGGAGAGTTAAGAAGAAAAAACAGAACAAATTACACCAGCAATTCCTCCCTCCTCAAAAGAGTCTGCCTCAACAGCTCAAAGCAATCACAATGAACAAAACCACAGTTTTATATTTACTGTATATCACAGCTATTCCCATTTCATCTCCTGAAATTAATGAATCTACATCAAATGCGGCTGCTTCTGGTGAGAACAAAATATATTCAAAGCAAGAAACAACTGTCAGATATGAAAATAATGTCAGTTTTAAAAACCATTAGATAAATTATTCACAAAAGCTGACAAGAAGGACACCAAGCTGATGTTCAGTTATCCTGAATATAGAATATTTAAGGGTTTTCAAGGATTATAACACAGTTTGGTACTCATTTGTAAATATGTATGGGTTTGTGTAAAACACTAATTTAACATTCCCAAAGTGGTAAATGTGTACATCAGCTTGATTTTATCAAACCAATTTTATCTTGTGCACCTTCAACAATTTTCTGCATTTCAAATTAGATACACAAAAAGGTTTAAGGAGAAGAAAATGAAGGCAAAACTATACAACAAAATAACAGCCTAAGACAGTATGTGTAATGCAGAAAACATGCACTCTGACTTACTCTTTCTGCTACTTTATAAAGAAAAAATTTAAAGCACTTGTCCTGGGAAGCATAATGTTCCATCAACATGCAGTCAGCATATTTTCTTGATGAGTTTTTGATCAGAAATGGCAATGTATGAAGCCAGCAAGAACATACCCACACCACAAAAATCTGCCAAGAACTCAACAGAAGCAACACAAACACACAGGAGCTGCTGCCCTGGATCAGACCAGAGCCGTGTGTAGCCTGTTTTATCAAGATGGTCAAAACTACCTTTCAAAGTGAGACTTCACACCTCAAGTTCTGTCCCAAAAATGGATGGTAAGTCAAATATAAGCAAATTTAGCCCCTAATGGATGATCAGTGGCAAAAAAAAAAAGAAAAAAAAAATCATGGTATGTTAAAGAAATCTGTCAGGTTCTTTTTTTTTTTTTTTATGGTTTCAAACCAGCTGTAGAAGTATGCCAGGCCCATGAGTCTTGAATGACCTTTGCCTTGTTTGTGAGCTTTAAATCCTGAAAAAACAACTTCAGGAAAAGGCTGGCAAACACTGAGTGCACACAGCCCCGGCTGGGTTCCGCCAGTTCCGTGCTTGTGTACAGGTCTGAAGAGCTCAGCATTTGGGAAAATCATGCCTCTAGGAATTTAATCACCAGCTATTCTCAGGTATTTCTCTGCAGCCAGTTACTCCTCTGCCCATGCTCCCAGCAGGCTGGTTGGCAGCACACACAAAGCTCTCAACAGACCAGACCTGGCTCTTTTCTAGCAAAGCCAAGTTTGTAACTCTGTATTCACTTTGCTAAAGCCTCTCATTCCAGCAAGCTGAAATCCTGGCCTTTTTAAAACTGGTTCCAAACGTCCAAATGACTTTACTGAAGCCAGGATTATACACTAATGATGATGATCATGAAATACACACTGAATTCAAAAGATGTTCCTATCAAGTAGCAGTGTGGGTTCTGTAATAAGTTTCTGCTGGATGAAGCTTAAAAAGCAGTGAAATGAATACAGATACTGAACATGCTAAGATCACATGCCTCATACAGTACACAAAAATTACTATGAGCTGCTTTTAAGGTGGGGTGAGAACCAATACAATCCCCTTTGAGCTGCTTTTCCCAATACTCAGGAAATACAGATTATATTTTTAATGTTATCACAAGTTTGTGAAGCAAATGTAATAAATCAAATGTGTTAGATTTTAGTATTTCAACAAATAAGCCCAGACTAAAACAACCCTATACACATTAAATTTTACACAGAGACTTAATTGAGTTCTAAGGTATATGGAATTAGTTCTGCTCTCATGCAGGCACAAATAAAGAAATTTAATGTCCCTAGATGAGAAGTTAGGTTATGCAGACAGAAAAAGGGATACGTCGGAAGCAAATTTTAATATAAAAAACAATACCTGCAGCAGGGGTCCTGATTTTCAACCTGTCAACCTCCATGATAAAGTCATCTTTCAGGAAGAGGAAGCCAATGATGGAGAAGAGATAAACCAGGATGAGTGCTAGCACTGCAGTGAGGATAATTGAACGGCCATTCCGGGTAACACTTTTTATCACATTTAGCAATGTCTCCTCCCTGTACACCAGATCAAACAGCTGGGGAAGGCACAGAGTAGAGGAAAAATGAATACAAATGAGGCAATATATAGATGCTACATAGGAAAACAATCTGAACTACTGAAAGATGTATCGAGCCATGTTCTACATTCTCAGCTTCATAAACTCACATTGATTTCAGTGGGAGCTGGGCATGCTTATGGAGGAGGAAATCTAGCACAGAACCTTAAATTTTAAAATTAGTTATAGCAAAATCCAAAGCCAAAAAGTATAGTTGAGCCTGATCCGGAGATGGACAACACCTACCAGCAAGATCCGTTGTTTCCCCATGTTTAAAACCAGGCTAGATTAAAATTTAAAAAGTGCGTTCATTCTATGGATCTGTATCTACCAAGTAATTTTTCATGTTCTCTCCCATCTGACAAACATGCACAGACTGCAACTCAAAAATGCACTCATACATGTAGGTAATTACATATTTGTAAACTTTCTTTGAGCTCATGGCATCATGAAAATGTCACATGGACAAGGATTGGGGCCACCTCTTTTTAGGACAAACTTAAATTCATGGCACTGTTTGCATAAGACTAGAAACTTCTGTTCTTCTCTACCCTGCATTATATGCTTTCCTGGTATTTAACTTTAAAGAAAAGTATATATTAAGATAATATTGCTTTAAATGTCAAAAGCCTAAACCAGCAATTAAATGTGACAGGAGCTTTACAAGAACCTGTAACTTTTTTTTCTCTTACAATTTTCTTGATGTTCCATAGTGCTTTGGACCTTATCTATAATGTATGTATTTCTACTTCAAAACACTCAGATTATAGATATAAAGTGACACACTATGATTTATCAAAATGCTCCACAGAAGAAGATATTAGCCACAATTTATAAGATCTGAAATCCACAGCCTTGTGAAAGGATTAATAATAAAGGAAGAAAGAGGGGGACAGTTATGAACAGCTATTATAGTTTAGGCTACATCCACTACTGAGTGAACACCTGGAAGCAACCTGGGAATGTGGATAATGTCCATGAATCATGGACATTGGTCAATAGCAGTCACTGAAAAAAAGTAAGTACATAAAATGTTTCTTAAGCTTCTTGACACTTTGCGAAGTATTTCAAAATAGAGATCACCTAACTCATTGAAGGAACAGCCGATAATTTGTGCATTTTTTAAGCAGGAGAGTTACATCCATTTGAAAAGGGTCCTGCAGCTACAGCCACAATCTTGCCTCCTTTGAAATCTGCCCAAACTTTGAAGCAGACTTTAATGCCAAGATCTGGGAAGTCTGACTTCAACAGGAGCTCTACCTGAGTTAGCACTAAACCCCTGAAAATTTTAGTGTGTTTAATACATCTTTGAAATGCTGGGAGTTCACCACTATTCAGGAAGCTGAGAAAAATTACAACAACAGGAAAGTGAACCCATGTAAATGACCACAATTTGGTCAGTCTCCCTGCAAGTTTCACATGTTCCACTATAAAGCAAAAGGATTAGCAAACAAGAGCAGTGAAACACCTTTTACTGCTACTCTGCATGAAGGGAGCAGTTAGTGGAGTTTAGCATAATTTTGTGTGATTCATTTTCACTGCACCTGTACCATGTTATTAAAAGGCATTCCATCTGGGTAATGGCAACAAAAGAAAATGAAGTGGGATACATTTCAAGTGATGAATCTTCCTGCTACACCAGAGGCATGCCATCCCCATTTCCCAAGTAATTTGTTAAAAATGTATTGGGGATGAGGAATGGGATCCTTTGGTACAGGTAGTGTTGCCTGGAGTGGCTACCTAAAAACAGAGGCTAGACAAGAATAACAGAATAAAAGTAGGTATTTATTTGAAGGGCCTTCAAAGGTGCACCCTGGGCAGTCAAAAGGCGACACCCAAGATGGACCCTGGGTCATGGGATCTTCACACTTTTTCAAGTTTGGTTAATTTGCATATCAGGGTTAATTCTCCAATTGTAACTTCAGTTAATGATGTAATTACCCCAAGTTTGCCCTCCTCTTCAGAGGCTTTTAATTTACACATTTTGGGCCTGGGACAATTGAGGTGTCCTTGGAGAGCAAACCTAGAGAGGTTTGTTATGTCTAACCAGCATGAGAGAACAGCAGCTAACAGGCTACAAGAAACTTCAGAGTTACACACTAGGCAGTACAGGATTTGAAAAATATAAAAGTTAAAACCTAAGGCTCCATTCCCCCCCCACACCACTGGACAACTGCCCCCGAAATGTTAGGACTGACAGAAGATACAGGAATGATGGACACAGAATATGGAGAAAGCTGGGAGAAAGGAGTGGGCTGGGTGATGATTCTCTGAGAAGAAAGGAGCAAACTTTCAGCTCTAAAACATAAAATAAGTCCTAACAGAAACAGGTTCTAATAAAAACAGCAGCTCCTAAGGGGCAGCAACACAACGGCATGCTAAAAATACACATGATTTGGCTTGATTGTCAGGAAGAAATTGAAGACAGCTGCATGGGTAACGGTATTTTCTATTTTTGCAAAGTTTTCCCCTCCACAGCAGCACGTACTTACCAGGAAGCTATAGAAGAACTCGTGCACACAGAGGCCCAGCATGCAGACCAGCACATAGGCCACGTGGTAGAGAAAAGCCATGTCCATGATGACTGCTCTGTAGCCACGGGTGAAAGTCCCACGGTTCCCAACAAAGCTCACCAGGAACACGATTTTGTTACAGAGCTGTGGGGGTAACAAAGGCTAGGTTTATGCCACCAGAAAAATCCTGGTATTTATTGTTTGGGTTGCTGTCTAGATAGGTTGGTTTGACTAAATGCACAACCTTTAGATGGCTGGAGTGAGGTGAGAGAAATCCAGCTCCGACAGCACACTGGAATGAGCCCACGAGGGTGAATAGAAGGACATCACCTCTCCAACACTACACCGTGCCTCATTACATCGTGATTTATTCCTTTAACATTTGTGAATAGGTGGGCAGGATTAATGTCACAAGGCATTAAAAACCAGCTGGGAAGTGAACTCCCAATAATTCTGAGTTTAGACCCAAGACTATGTAAGAGCAGCTACGCATGCTACTACCAAGAGAACAATAGTAGCACAACAGAAAGTGTGTGTGGGGGTGTGTGAGATCTATTTCCTTCAGATAGTGTTCTTCAATATAAAATCCCTAAAAAACCCCCTCAGAACTGAGGACATTTTTGAAGTATAGCATTTAAAAACAGCGTCAGATTCTCCGTGGCTCCCGAGCTTTGCCTGCACATGAGCAGCAGTGCAGAAGAGAACAGGAAAGGGTCTCACCTCATCTCTTTGGCAGTCCAGGACAAGGAATGAGGACTCAGCACGACTCCTTTGTTCGCAAATTTGACGCGGGCAAGAGCTGCTTACTTGCCTTTACCTTTGACTATCTGTCTGGGTATTTTTCAGTATGTGAAATTCTCACAATACAGAACTGGTGGCAAACAGCCCAATACTTCATGCTGGGGTGAATTAGAGCTCTAGCAGTCAGGCAGAAATTTAAATAGATGACTTGTGAGCACGACTGTGTATCTTACCAAGCTCAGTAAGCATGCAAACTTATTCATGTCTGAGCTAAGAGATCTGGCAAAGGGCTGAGAGAATTTTTAATTTTGAAAACTCTTTTCTTCCTGAAAATATATTTAAGGTCTCAGAAACATTTCACAGATTTGTGTCAATAGTGCTGAGAGTACTGGTAGAGAAAATTTTTATGTTAACATGAGAAACCGTAGATTTGATTGCCCTTATGCAGCAATATTTCTTTAAATTTTGTATTGTTTTTGTTTTTAAAATATTTGCATATGCACAGAATGAAACCAGCTTTTTTCTTAGCTTCCCACTTTGCTGACACTGCTGTTTCAGGATGACTGGAAATTATTTTTTTTTGGCTTAACTAATGAACCAGAAAAAGAAGGTTTTGCACAGCTCTAATCAAAGGAGTTTTTTTAATAGAAGACCTTAACATCTGCTGAAAGGGAAATTCTGCTTGCTTTTGAAGTACTTACATTAGCAGCACCAAGGAGTATCAAGGTAGGACCGAGCCCTATAGTATATATAGACCTGAGAATAACAGACACCAAAAAGGGTCGAATGCCAACAGGCTTGGAGATGAAAAACAGCATTGCTGTGCAAAACGCCACTGCTATCCAGAGGAGCACGGAAAACAACGGTGAGAGCGTGCCTGCACAGAGGAGAAAGGGAGATTTCAGAAAAGCATCTTTGGAGACTCCATTTTTCACCAAGAAACAGATCCAAAAGATCAATTCCTTTGCCAGTAGAGCTAACAAAAGTGTGATTCATGCATCACAACTGCTGACCACGGCTTGCCCTAATTGCAGCAGGAGCTATTATTCTCTGAGCATTGTTGCTTTTTGCACAGGTAATAATACGAGCAGCTAATGAAATTTCCATTAAAATCCAGGGAGTGCTCAGAGATGGAACAGTTTACCCTTCTCCTGGAGCAAGCTACTAATCAGCTCCCTTCTGCAGGGATCATTAGGGCTCCTCCGGTCTGATTCCATGATTGCTCAGCTACAGAAATAGCCGGTCCTGGGGGCAGCACAGCAAGTGGCAGCGCGCTGCAGTGCCACGTTTCCAGCCCCGGCTCCGAAAAAGCAGCTCCCTCCCGAAGGGCTGCGGGTGTTCGGCGGGAGCCTCCGCCTCCGCACGGGAGCGGGGCCCTTGGCACAGCGGGAGCGGCCGCGGGGCCCGCGCAGGGCCAGGCGGCATCTGCGGTGCCCGGAGCGCTGAGCGGCTGCGCTCGGCTCCCGGGCACACAGCGGGGCACACAGCGGGGCACA
>VZRO01006319.1:279696-385875 GCA_013397915.1 Daphoenositta chrysoptera
GGGCACACAGCGGCTCCCGGGCGCTGCGGGCGCGGCAGCCGCCGCTGCACAGCCAGTCCCTGCTGCTCTGCAAGATGCTGGCTCCAGGCGCTCCCCGAGTTTTGAGCCATGCCCCTGTTTTCCCTCTCCCCTCTGCTTAAAGCCCTGGAAACACACCATGTTGCTGGGATATAAAAAGCACATTCAGATCTCAGGGCACTGTCACACTTGTACACTGACTTCTATTGTTATGGGATGAACTGAGAGGTCAGTGACGGGGGAGAAGGGAATAGAAAATTTAGCTAGACTCACAATAGAAATCATGCTATCTCTTTGGCAACAGATACACAGCTGAGCAGCATCACTGGGATTAGAAAACAATGACATGAGGCCCTAGCCTCAACATTCAGATGGCATCTGAACTTTTGCATAGTTCAGGAGTGTTTCTATCCCTGGCGGGAGGTTCAAGGTCAGCTCTGTCAGAGTTGCTTTGCCAACAAGATTTGGAAACTTTTAATGGATACTAAAAAATTACTTTCAAGCCCATCTGAAAGGCAAGGCCAAAGTTCTCTGTGGTTCTTTCACAAATCAGTCTTCCTTCTTCCCTACTGGCAGGTCCAGCAATTTCACGTTGCAGAAACCACACCAGTGCCATGTGCAGACAGGCACCCTGGAGGCAAGGAGTCTTCACAGAATGATGGTTTGGGTTGGAAGAGACCTTAAAGATCATCAATTGCCATCCCCCCTGCCAGAGGCAGGGACACCTTCCACTGTGCCAGGTTGCTCAGAGACCCATCCAACCTGGCCTTGGACACTGCCAGGGATGGGGCAGCCACAGCTTCTCTGGGCAACCTGTGCCAGAGCCTCACCACCCTCACAGGGAACTACTCCTTCCAAATATCTAAACTAAACCTCCTCTCTCTCAGCTTGAAGCCATTCCCCCTTGTCCTGTCACTACATGCTCTTGTCTCTCTTCTTCCTTTTAGGCTCCCTTCAGGAACAGTCTTCAGCTGGAGCAGTTTTGTTTATGTCATATTACGTAAGAACTGCAGGTACCTACTAAAAGGCAGCATTTTGGGATGATTAGATCAGCCCAGGCACCTCAGACAGGTCAGTAGAAGTGGATTTACACAGGGTGAAGGGGAAAAATGGGAGACAAACTCCAGCTGTTGGATTAGGCTTTGGTGGAGGGGGAGGCTGAAGAAAGGAGGCTGCCTCATGACCTGCTAATCCGATCTGGCCACACCTATTCCTTATTGCTCAGGAGTCACTTTGGCTTTACAAGCACCAGGAGCTGGAATCCTGAAATGCACTATCACTGGATTACTGGGGCCACTTAAACTAAAGCCATATAAATCTGCAGTTCAGAATAAGTATTAATACCTACTGATTGCAGACTAGAGGATTTCCACGAGTATAGATTAGCTAAAATTTAGCATCTTAAAAGGTTTATTTTTAACCCTTTATTTCTCCTCTCATCTTCCATGGGCTCTAACGTTTGTGTGCTCTGAGTGACTCCCCAGTTTACAAAAAACTGTGGACAAGATGCTTCCCTTCTCCAGGGCACAGTCCTGCAAACTCTGCTCCACTCCACGAGGCGGTGGAGCTGCCTGTGCTGTGACCTGCAGAGACCACCCCCTGGGCTGCGAGGGCAGCATGGTCCCCGTGCCAATATATTTTAATCTGCTGCCTTTCTGTTCTGCCAGCCAGCAGGAACGTTTGCCGGTGCCAGCTGTGGTGCTTGTGAAAAGCACATGTATCTGCTAGAAGCTGGACTGCTTCCACCAGCCCAGTTCACATGCCATCAGACAGAGGTGACTTTCAGTCACATTACTGACTGGCCACAAATCAAAGGCCCAGAGGTGAATGGCTCTGCTCCCATTACCAGTATTCTGAACTATTTAGTCTCCTTTATCCCAATTAAGCTTGCTTGGGCTTCAAAGAGGCCTCCTGCTAGTCTGCTGCATTTATAGCAAATAATAAATTTCATTAAATATTTCCTGTGACTTGGGATGAAGCAGAGACAGAATCATAAGTTTTAAGAGTATTTTTACATAATGCATTTATCCTCTGCAACAGTTATGCCCTTTTATCCCAATAAACAACATAGTCAAAAGCCAACAAGCTAGTTTGCAAATCATTCTCTTCCATATGTTTTCAGGACTGCAAGTCATTCAATTTGGTCAGGCTTAAGGAATCTCTGTCCCTCTGCTGCCAGGAATCCTCCTCCAGTTCAGAAGCTGCAGCTAAATATGTGCAGTAGGACACTGCAATATGGCAGTATAAAAAAAATTAGCTGAGATCATGTAGATAATCTTCAGCTTATGCTCTGTCCATTCTACTCTGCATTGTGTGGGCCACGTGACACACAGATCAACCACTGCATTTCAGACAGCATCTGGTACCCTCTTAGGAGACACTAAATGGCTTCCAGATATGACTGCACCTGAAAATGCAGCTTTATTTGTTATCTTAGAAGTGAAAGCAACTAAAATTAAAACAAAAAATAAAACCAAACTCTACTTGCCTTCATCTCCATCATCTCCAAAAGGGTAGAACAAAGCAACTGCTAAATTGATGAATACAGCAAGGTTGAAGGAAATGCTCCCCCAGAGAGAGATGTGTCTGGAGAACCAAAACAGGGCTGGATTATCTAGAAAGGGGAGAAAAGTAGCAATCAATGAACTGAAATCAAGCAAAACTCAATCAGCAATGGCCCCAAGGGAATGAAATACAGATTAATGTAGAAAATATGCAGATCTTTAACTAAAATAGACAAATATTAAACATAGGTTTGCCATAAAACAGTTTCAAGCAGACCTTTCAATCCAAAGATCACAATACAGTTTATTTTATACTGGAGTTTTGCCTCTGGGAATATTTTAGGCCTGGATATTTTGCAAAGGAGTCTTTCCAGCTGCATCTGAAACTGTGGACTCTGTGTATGGGGACACAAAATCAAGCAAACAAATAGATTTTAGCACTCTGAATGCCAGTCAACCAGAACACCCAGAATGGGTCATCCAAATGACCTATTTGGACCAAGTAGACTGATGACATATGCAGAGAACGAAGGAATAGGCATGGTTTCAGAACTGCAGTATTTTCCCCACCTCTGTCAAACTAAAAACATTTTGATCTGCTTGGAAAGCAGGCAAAATTTGGTCTGTCTGGGTTTTGGTTCTACAAAAGCTGACTATTTCCTGCGTGATGCTCAGAAACCCATGGTCACCTGCTGACAAACAGCTCTGTACTCCTGCTTAAAAGGACTCTAACAAGCCATGATCTCCATATGTGAAGGGCTGTACAAACAGACAGAAATAGTCCATATCCCAAAGAACCTACAGCCTAGCTAGAAAACACTAAAAATGGAAACAGTGCAAAACAGGGTTGATTTTGTGTCCAGAGTCACATACACAGTTCAGCAAGAAGGCCAGGAATAAGATCAGAGGGTGCTAAGACTCAAGCAAACACTTCATATATATGAATGCACTAAAATACGTTTAAATGAACATTTAAAACAAGATGCTATGTGCAATAGTATAAAAAAATCTCTGATCAGAGAGGTTTCAAACATGATGCATCCCTAGATTTTTTTAAAATTAGATTTTAAAGTACTGAGAACTTCCTGCAAGTATGCAGAGTACCCAGAAAAGTTTTTATATACTTCAGACTCCTTCAACTGCATATGACTGTCTCAGGCTTTAGTCTAAATAGTCTTTAATGGCAATTAGGTAAGCATTCAGATTTCACTGTGATAACCTTGTGTTGCTGACTGCTGAGATTTAAGCATTTGGAACCATTGCAAAATTGACATCTGTCAGTTTAAGCAGCACAGACTTCATGCTAACAGACACTTGGCTAAAGAACGAACCCAGCTTCAACCTGTATTATCTTTTCAAATAATATAAAAAAACCCAACATGGAGACTTGTGGGCTATTCCACTGATGAAAGGAATTGAGAAATTTCTGTTCTGAATAAAAATAAACCAATTTTCTTTGTTTATAGCATTAGGCAGGTCTGGTCTATCTAATTGTTGGGCTGGCTCTTTTATTTGTGTTTCTAAAGCAAAACCCACAGATATGATTTTTTTTACTGAAGTAATTTTTCTACAATACAATGACTTCTATCCCCAAATAGACTGCAGATTCTGGACTTATGTATTTTTCAATTTCTGTTCTGGGTGAGTTTGTCACTACTAAGTTTTTAGGGTGCCACCAAGAGAAGCAGATTTGGGCTCATGGGGTTCATGCTGAAGACTTGCTGCTCCTGAAAACTATAGCCTTGGAACTGACATATAAAAATTGCAATAGCATCTATGTTTACATCACGTTCAGGATGCTCCCACATTGCTCTATCCTGCTGCTCTGGACCCTATTCCTTCCTTCCTTCCTGATCAGTTGCTGTGAGCAGATGATCTGTGACACTCAAAGAGCATCTGCATTTTAGCAGCGAATGAAGTGATCACTTTTAGGCATTTTTATGTATGTTCAGCCTGGAGAAGAGAAGGCTTTGGGGTGACCTCATTGTGGCCTTCCAGTGCCTGAAGGGGGCCCACAGGAAAGATGGAGAGAGACTCTTGACAAGGGCCTGGAGTGACAGGACAAGGGGCAATGGCTACAAACTAAGGGTAGGTTTAGATTGGGTATTAGGAAGAAATTGTTCCCTGTGAGGGTGGTGAGGCCCTGGCACAGGGTGCCCAGAGAAGCTGTGGCTGCCCCATCCCTGGCAGTGTCCAAGGCCAGCCTGGATGGGGCTCTGAGCAACCTGGGACAGTGGAAGGTGTCCCTGCCTCTGGCAGGGGGGATGGAACTGTGGGATCTTGAAGGTCCCTCCCAACCCAAACCACCCTGTGATTCTATGATATATAAAATACAACTTTCTGCTCCAAAAGCCAAGGGCAGAGTTGACAGTGGCTGAGCTGGCAGGAGCCTCCTGATGCCGGCGCATTGGCAACAGCCCCATTCCTGCCAAGGGCCAGCAGCTATAGTGCCCACCAGTGAGCTAAAGACATTCAGGGTACCTGCTGGGGCTTCCCTGCCCCTCCTCTTGGTGTCCCTGCTTTCACCTCTCCCCCACGACCTTGACCAAGCAGCTCAAGGCCACACACGTGCTTCCCCAACACCATGGAACGTGCACCAGTGTGGGCCAGCTGGGACACCCTGCAGCCCCGTCACGCCAGGCTGATGTGAGCTGGCACAGGGGCACTGACAGCAGCTGAGGTTCTGCTGAGAGACGTTTAAAAGTGACTGACATTTACAAGTCTTTTAATGGTCTTTCAGGAATCTGCAAACCTCAAATATGCAGCTACACATGTTTTTCTTAAATATTAGGGGCCTTGGCTTAATTAGGTGCAATGCTATCAAGATTAGTAGAACTACACCCAGTTTGTCCATCCCTCAATTTAACTTCTTGACATCATCTTGAACATATTAATAACTGCTCCATATTACACTCCTTTTATGGTGGCATGCAAGTGTCTCAGCTGACCTACACTCTCAAACCCAGAACAGTTTTGCCTGTTGCAGTATCAGAGTGAACAGAGAAAAGTGTATCATTAAAACGAAAAGTATCTGAAGGCTTAAAGGCAAGGTTTTAGCATAATGAAGCTATTTTTTAAAAATTACAGTACTTACTCCTAATTTTCTTTTGCCATTTCATCTCGTTGTACAGATCCTCAGTCTGCTGGAAAAAGTCATTGACTTTGCTCCCTTGTTCATCTCTCTCTGTTGTATTGAATACCCGACTTTTGGATTCCCGAGTGAGGAATTCGCAAATATTGGGGACAGGAAAGACAATCTTTTCCATTGTTCTATCATGGCGAACAATCTATAAATAAAATGCACATTTTTGTCAGAGTCAGTGACTATCCAATCATTTTGTCTTATTTTTCCTTTTTCACAGCACCCCTTTTATTTACAAATTAATGCATTAATTATTTGAACATTACAATAAAGTTGGACCAATCAATCCCAAAACAGAGTAAAGCTGTTTTTATTTTTAAAAGCCTGCCTGAATAAGGTGGCAAATAAAGGTCTCAAGTAAAACGCAGGTCCAGACTTCCCCAAATATAAAAAATGTTCGAATTCAGAATGCTTTAATTTTGCTGTAAATTGAAACAAATCTCTTCCAGTAAAAAGTGGAGAAGTTCAGGGGCTTTCTGCTCTGATTACAAAATTATTTTCTCATCTTCAATCTATTTCTCTGATGGGATAAATTGTGAAGGTGAACATGCCAAAATAGCACCTTGTTACTAAGGCAGCACCCATATATTGTCATTCTTTATCTTTTTACTTGACAAAACCCAAGGTTCTGAATTGTTTGCATTTCAGGAACTACCAAGTTACTGGTGAGTGAACTAGATTTTATTTAATCTCACCACACTGCCATCAAAACTGCTTCCCCATTCTGATCATGGACTCTGCATTAGTAAAAACACAGAAATGGGTAGAAAACTGATTTTGACTCCTACAACCATGCCTCTGTACAGCCACTGGTGAAAATAAAAACCACAACTATTTGAATTTCAAATCAAACAAATGAGATACCTTAATATAGGGGAGATAATATCTGAAACACCAAGCAGGTCTAGGACTGCTTTCAAAGACAAGCAATCATCTATTTTGTATAGCAGCAATGCTGGGTTGAGTTTCACTTTTCCAGAAGAAGCTACTGGCCACATAAAAGTTGACCACAGTGCTTGTTTAATGCCTAAATTTACAACCTACCCAGATAAACTGGCTGAGAATTGCTAAGAGAGATCTCAGCAGCACCCAAAGTATTAAAATACGTTAAGAGGAGCACCGAGCTGCCCTCTGGACAACCAAGGCCAGTGAGCTTCCATCTATCCCGTGGTGGGATGCCTCTGTGGACCTCTATCTAAATCCAGCCCATGGCAGGTGTAAAGTTTAAAACAGAGAACAGAACTGCTGAACCAGGCCAAGCCTTGGTATTTTAAACAAAAGCCATATTGAATGTCTACACCACTTCAAAACCTCTTTGTACTCCAGCCAGACTTTTAATTTGATCAGCCAGCATTAGTGGCTTTGAAACTCATGATTATTTATTTGAGTGATGTACCATACAAGATGATTCTTGACTTCATGACACAGCTACTATCCACAGTCATTATTTCGATAACAAAACATGTTTGGTAACACACAGGAAAGCTACTGTGAAATGATGGTTTGGAGCCACTTCTAATAAAGGTGTATTCCTTATTCTCCCACAGCCAAAAGCACATTATTCAACCTTCTCCTCATAAATAATCCACACCATTTGGAAGCTTAAAAAGAGGAGATACACCACATGCAAGATGCAGACTTGTCTCACAGTCCATCTTCTGGAGAGCAGTCCTTTACCTCTATCTGTGCCGTATGTTTGGCATAAAACCTCAAGGCTTCATCTCCTTCATCTGGATCTGACCCTGGCTTCAGCATCTGTTGCAATGTTTTATTGTGACAAGCCAACTAGAAAAAGAAGAAAAATCTGATTTATGTCCTGCTGCTATGTTTTCAGCTTTATCATCTCCACTTAACTAACACAAATCCTCCTTCCCCCCATTCCCATATACTTACATGCTCAACCCAGTGGGGCTCTTTCCACAGATAACAACAAAAATGTAATTACTCGAGAACAATAGAAATAATTTAGTCTTAAGAAGTCAGCAGCAAGTCTTCAGTTGAGATTTATGAAAGGCAGCTTAGCCTGCAGTCTGGATGGTTTTTGGAGGGCTTTTGACAAATGCCAAAAAATTAGACTGAATGCTTCTTTTCACTCAAGTTTAGACATAAAATTTGCATACCTCTGAGTACTAAATTACATTTACAATTAATTTTGCTCAGTGACTTCAAATGGCTAAATGAGATTGTAAGTTGGTATTCCAGGGCTGTAACTATTTCTGAGGGAGCTGGACTGCAGTGCCAGGCAAATACCTCCTTAACTGTACAGTCTATATACACAGCAAATATGTACATACACACAAACACACAATTATGTATCTCCTACACACTTTTACAAATTATACACTTCACATGATTGATAAAATATATCTGTTCTATGTTGAACAGTAGATATTTTAAATGCTCCATTGCTGTACGAAGTTAAATACCAAAAATGTTGGCAAATGCATTCATGATATCCTGTAGGTGAGTGAGAAACAATGACTTAATTATAAGCCTTAAGGAAATTATTAAAAATTCAGTTTTGCCTACATCAGAGTGAGTGGTTCCCATCCAGAATAGCTGAGGCTTTTCACCTGTTTTAAGATGGGAAAACATGCAGAAGGAAGGGAAGGTTCAGGAAGGGAAGGAAAGGAAAGGAAAGGAAAGGAAAGGAAAGGAAAGGAAAGGAAAGGAAAGGAAAGGAAAGGAAAGGAAAGGAAAGGGCACTTTGCAGATGTGATCCAGGGCTGAATCATCACAGCTGACAATACCACAACAGACCATTAGAAATGAGGCAGGCACGCACTCAAAATGACCACAGGAACCAGGGCTTTGAAGTGGTGATCACCACAGGTGGACCAGGATTGTACTACATGAAATAGCACGGCCTGGTGAGGAATTATAAAATAATTGCACAGCTACAAAAAGCCTGACAGGGATTAAGTCTAAAAGTAACAATGGATCCAAACAGATATTGTAATAATCTAACCAGAACGTGATCTCGCTCATTTGGAATCTGCATGTCTCATTATCTCCCTTTTTTTAAACAATAAGGCAGGGGAGAGGTACAAATACAATTTAGTTCATTTATTGAAGTTCCCTAGAATCTACTAATCAAAATAAATTTTCTTCTGGATCTCCATACAAACTTATTAAATAAAGATGAATAAAAAATGGAACATCCAAAAGTAAGAGAATATCAGAAAGGGATATTCAGGAAGAATAAATGTGCTTCCAACAACTTCCTTGGGGACAGAAGTCTGCTTGGTCCTGACAGCAGAGCCCAAGCCAAAGTGGCACAACATCAACATTTTCTAAAACGGTCACGAGCAGATATTCAGGGAGACTAGCAAAGAAATGACATCGGAGTTAACTGCAGAGGAATATTTCTTCCATCAGTAGCAGATTTCTGTCCTGAATAGTTACTTTTTTACTCTAGCAAATGCATGGATAGTATCATTACACATATTAATGTCTTTACCTAAACTTCCACTTCCTTTTGAGACTAAAAAGGTTCAAGACTATCTGACTAGTTCCTCCCTTTCACACAAGCCAAATAACCTGATCCAGCCAGCAGCCTTTGCAACATGACCACAACAACTGCTTAGCAAGACTACTTGAATTCATCTCCTAGAGGTCTTTGCATGCCCATCAAAACATGCTCTAGAATCATGGAGAAAGAAGAGGAGCCAGTGGAAACAAGACAGTTACTGTTTAAAAATGCCCTTTCAACAGTGTTATTACTTTTGCCTTTCTGCTTTATTGGATGTCCCTCTGCTTCTGTACTTAAGAAAGGGCAAGCTAGAGCACCCAGTTCACCTTCTCTGTATCATTCATCATTCTGTACACTACTGTCACGTTCTCTTTTATTTGTCTCTTCTTTAAATTAAAACAATCCCTATCTTTCCCATCCCTCCTCAAACAGAAGACTCCCTGTGACTCAATTATTTTCCCTGTCTATCTCCAAATGCCCTTTACTTTGGCTATATCTCTTCTTTAAGATATGAAGAAGAGCACTGACTAGACAGAATGCAATCATACTGTGCTTGGAGTGATGAATTAGCATAACCAGAAGCAAATATATTCCCCTTTTATTATCTTCTGTAACACAGAGGAACTTTGCCTGTATCTTGACCTTTATTTCTCCAATGTGAACCATTAAGACTTTGAGTTTTCTAACAAATGGCAAGTCAAGGACGTACGTATAGTTCTTATTAAAACTATGCCAGTTTGGAGTAAGGGACCTGCTATGGATGCAGAAATTTCCATTAGTACCACCAAAAACCTTCTATATTCCTACATGAACTCATATACAGAATTGGAAATGCCATTTGTAAACTCTAAGTATTGCTTTATGATGTGCTTTGAACTGTCCATAACTTTTACTGTAAAAGTCTCTCTTGATAAGTAGCAGCAACAGAAGTTCCCTTATCACACGGACTAGAAGGGAAGACCCATCCCAGCCTCTTGTGCTCTAACGGGACTGGGTAGAGCAGGGTGTTCAGGGCCTGCTGGGGATTTGAGATTGATCATATTTTGCTACCAGGTTTCACGTGAACAGCAGCCACGCTCTTTAAAACAGTGTGTATTTGGTGATCTGCACTGTGCTTTCTGAGGCTGTGCTTTCAGGCTGTGACTGTCCCGTGCTGACACGTGAACAGAAGCTAGCACTGGACAGCTGGGGCTTTCCAGCACAGCCACTGGACAAAGTGACCAGAAGAACAAGCCAGGATTTTCTATGCCAGCCCCTCCACTGCCAGAAAAGACAGTCTGAAACAACGAGGGATTGCTGACCAAGCTGGAGGAATTGCAGCACATTTCAGACAGGGAACCTACCTAAAGGCACCAGCAATCTTCAGCTGCTGAAGCTGAATCTTCTTCACTCACACATTCAATCTCTCAGCTTCCAAATCTCTCAATACTCACTTACCTTCTGTGTACTCTAGACCTTCAGACAGTAACATCAGGGCAAAGGGCCCATCAATTTTCTGCTCATATTGCAGTTCCTACACAGGATGGATTCCTCTATGTCGACACAACAATAACTACTGCTAATATTTCTGTATTGCCACAGCTACACTGATGAAAGAACATTGTGGACAGCAATCTGAGAGAGCTCAGATCCAAAGCAGAGGCCCACAGTATGATACAGAACAGCTTTAGGAATGCTGTTATTTGGCAACCACGGTGTTTTCTGAAGCTCTGCTTTCATGATCCTTCCTTCACCCCATAACGAGCTCAAAGGCCGACGTGGGCCAGGGGGACTGTGTCAACAGATGCCTTGACCAGGGCAGAGCTTTTTGTGAGATCAAAGACACAGCAATGAAAATAACAATGCAGTGACAAACTGTGAACCTAAAATACAGAAAGCTCATCCAAGTTTGTAATACACCCTAGGTGACAGTTTGTGCATGGTGTGTAAAGGCCATGCAAGCTCTGAGTGATTTTTTTTCATACTTAACTGCTGTGATGCAGTAAAGTGTTATATCCAGTGTGCTGCACAAATCTTTCGGGGCAGCTGGAGGACAAGACATGGGATGGACATGGCTGAGAGCAACTATAATGAGAAGAACAGTTCCATTTATGTTTGCAAAGCAAAGCTCAAAAATGCACCTCAAAAATACACCGCAAGTGTAACTGATACAAAAAAGTAACCATCGCTAGAGCCTGAATTTGTGAAGACCCCCAGAAAAATCACCATTGAGGAGAAAACTCACTCACTCACTCACTCACTCACTCACTCACTCACTCACTCACACATCAGCCATGCAAGTGACAATATTTTAAATGTCAACACTGTATTTTACTGCTTATCAAGGCATGTAGGGACAAGGAAGCAACAGCATATAATGGAACAGTGATTTCCAAAGAGGGGATGTGCAAGGCAATAGCTATATGAATAAAGATCATTTGGCTTTCAGTCAGCTCCTGAGGAAGGACTGCTGTTCTTCTTGAAAGATTTTTACTTAAAAAATTTGGAAAACACTGTAATAAAGCATCAGTACAAAATGTGAAAGATTGAGGACAGACCAAGAATGCTGAAGACATTAATAAAGAAACAGTAGAGATAAATGACAGAATTACAAGTAATACTCAGTCTCAACTCCTGACACAACATGACTATAAAATCAGATCTGCTACTCATCTGGGATGCCATATATGATCAGCAGTGTGGAAAACCACATCAGACACAGCTTTTGCAATTAATATATGGGTTTCCTGCAGGCCTGTAGTTTTATAGTCAAGATTACCTTGAACAAAAATGAAGTTATTTAAATGCTCCTAAAGAAAAGACTGATTTAAAGCTGTGAACATTCATTTCACCAGCCTGTCATTAACTCACTGACGTGGTATAGTAAATTGGTTTGCCAAAATACCAGTGTGTGAATATATGTGTGCACGTGGAAAAAACGCTTGGAAAAGAGAAAGTTTTTCTCCACTTTTCAATATTTATGTAAAACACAGAGCCCCTCCACATTTTAATAAGGATGTGTCAGTTCTTGGTTGTAACTTGTAAACTGCAGGGGCCTCTCAAGTTCTCATCAAAGGCATGAGGTCTTACCCAGTACATAGCTGAGATGGTTGTCAAAATTCCTGCTGATTACACCAGGCTTTGCTGAAGCCCCCAAAAGGATAAGAAATACAAGAAAAAAGTATAAGAAATACAAGCTAGAGATACTAGGTTGGAAACCCCCAAATTCTGAGAGATTTATTTCACTCCCCAGCATTTTAAAACGGCCAAACATGGGGGGTAAAGGTGACATTTTATGACTAGAATGGTATAAAGGGATCTAAAAGAGTGAGGTTTAGTGTCCTGTAAGTAATCACGGTTTTCATGGGAGAGTCAGTTCACAGTGTCAAACATGTTAAACTAATTTCCTAAAAATTGTTGATGTAATATTACAAAAAGCACTGGAAAACTGGCTGAGATGCAGAAATAAAGACACAAATGGCACAAATAGCACCTGTGCTTTGGTACAACTTACATTTACAGTATTACTATTAAGAAGTATTACAAACATCTAAAAAAAACAGAAACAAAATTCTTGGAAGAATTATTATCCTTGTTCCAATTCTCTCAGCTCTTCTCACAGCTGCAAGGCAGCGGGAAGGCTGGCACCTGATGGGGAGATCTCTGGCACACGGGGTACTCCTGGCAGGGGACAGGCACTGGGTCAGGCAGCACCGGGAGCGTGCTGGGGGCTGGGGCTTGTTTTGGGGAGGGAACTGGGTGTGGCAATGCCTGTAAGCACGTCACACTGCACAGAGCCCCCTCTGCCCTTGCCTCACTCCCTCACTGGGGTGCCAGCCAGCCCCCTCGAGCCTGTCAGAGCAGGGAGGCCACTCCACAGGCCTGGAAGTCAATGAACTACAGCCCTTGGGGAAAGTGAGGCAGGAGTGTTTGTACCTGATGCCCAAGGCGTGACATCTGAGAGATCTGCTGTAAAATATCTTCACCCCTACCCTGTCAGTAACCACACATCCTGCAGTGTGGGTTGCCAGCACAAAGGCCAGTGGTCTTTCACCAGGGAAAATTGTGACAAAATGTGACTTGCAGCAACAGCAAAATAATGCTCAGGTGAGTCTCACCTTACTGTGCCAACAGGCTCATGCAGCTGGGGCTCATTTACAGCCTCAATCTCTTCCTCTTTTGTTCTCTTCAGTCCCCTTGGCTCCCAGAGCCAGGCAGTGTGAGATCGGGCACCACCGAACCCCCTCACCAGGGATAACCCTGTCATCTCACCGAACACTTCATTTTCTGCTTGGAGAGCAAGAAAGGATAAAAAAGCTGCCCGGGGACTGACAAGAAAACCCCCATGGACCGAGAGAAAACAGCCAAGAGAAAGTCAAGGGAGTAGCAAACAGGATGGGTGACAGACAGAGGAGCATAGGAGACAGAAAAGGAGCTCCTCTTCCTTGGTGTACCAGGACCCTACCACACGCCAGCTCCCTGCCCAGGGCAAATGAGAACATTCCAACTCCATCGGTAAACAAGGAGAGAAAAAAGCAGGGGAAAAGGAAATGTCATCTTAACCATAACTGAGCAGAAATTTTTATTCCAAGTAGCTGCACTAAAAGCAATAACAACTTCTCAGCTCCCCATGTTCCAATCAAAACTGAATGGTGCTTTCTGCAATACACAGGGCAACTTCCTTTCCAGAAGTCATTACAGTTTTATAGAGCGGCACCTTTGCACTCTGCCACAAAGCAATCTGTTAACAAACATTAGGAACAGCAGGGATGGAGCAATGGGAGACTCTCAAATCAAGTATTCATTGATTTCATTTAGACAATTACACCGTACAGAGCAACCAAAAGGGTTTAGAGTTAATCTTTCCCCAACGGCTTGTGGTACACGAGCAGGTCCCTGGGTGGTCCAGACGCTTTGGATTCTGTTGCTGGGTCTTCCATGGCCTCGTGTAACCTCTGAGGCACCAACTCCCCTCCCCAGCCTCCACATGGGGCACACTACAAATTGCGGCTAATAGTGATCTACCTCACAGGGGAGAAATAAAACACCTCAATATTATCACATAAAAGAAACCACCACAGCTAAGTGAACTCTATCACTACTATGTTTGCAGCCCCCCATAGTAATTTCATTGCTATTTTTGTTGTGGTTTTGCTGTTCTTTTTTACCCTGCTGAAAACCAGCAGAAGATAAAATGACTTGTTAGTATTCCAATGAACTTTACTTCCACTTGCCTCCTTTCTAATTTCTTTTGCAGGCAAAGCTGAGTTCCAAAACAAAAAAGAAGTGTACATGTGTGTGGGGAAGTTCAGGTCAGACAAAATGTGTTGCAACCAAGCAAAATTAATTTGAGGTGGGTGGATGTGAAACATCTCCACAGGCTTTGTGTAAACTGTCATGGGTAGCTGTGCTTGCTTGAGCCAAACCAGCCCAATGCATACACGGGCACACTTGGATTTTGGTGTACACTGGCTGTACTGGACATAGGATGTGGACAGCAGCATGCAATCCAGAATATTACAACAGGATGGCACAACTGCACTCACAGACTGCCTCCTGTGATTACTTTGAGCCAAATTTTGTGAAGTACAGGATGGAAGGAAATCAGATGATGGAAGTGTCAGACATGATTATAGGGAGGTGATGAGAAAGTTCAATGGAAAAGAAAGAAAACGAGAGCAGAGTTTCTGCAATTAGTCTTCTTCAGAGCATAACAAGGAAGAAGATCTCAGCCACATGCTACTTCCATAAAAGGCAGACAAAAACAGTGGCACCAATGTTGTATAGGCACAGTCTGGGAAAGGCCCAAACCAGCAGATATATGGATCCCAAATCCACCACAGCAAGAGAACCGTTCACCTCTAAAAGCCACCAACACTTAACATACATCCAAAATACATAAATACACCTGAGATAAGAGAGCTGTGAAAGGCACACCCTTTCCAGGAACTCTTAAAATCCTTTTGTTCCCAAGCCCTTCAACGTTTCTCTTCTCTGCAGAACGTGACTCTCTGCCAGCTGTCTTCTGTCTACTATGTGGCTTCTCTAGAAAAGGCAGGCTAGCACAAACAAAAGGAGGAACTGCTGATGACTCTTACTTTGGGGGCAATGTGGTGAGGGGAACCACAGTTTCAAGTTTTTAAGTATGGACACACTTCCTTCTGTGAGCCATAAGACCAGGAGACGTTGACTGGCACTCAACATCCCTTCCTCTGTCACCATGAGCAGAAAGTTCCTCGTGGGTTGATCCTTCCGGAATGGACTCATCCTCTTCTTCAGGATCTACCCAAACTTGTCGTGTTTCTTCTGTTTGCAGGATAGTGCCATGGTTTCTTTGGCACACTGTGACCCCTTCAGCTGGATGCAGTTCACCAACCCAACCTGACAACATCACCAGCTCTGCCACAAGCAGGTGTGGCTTGAAGACAGCCACAGCACACTGTCCCTGCAGAGGCTGGGATAAGCCATCTCCCTGTCTTCAATAAGGCACATTAAAGGGGCTTAAGTCCTCACCTGCAGCCTGGAATCATGGCTCAGACTCTGTGATTCAAGTTATACCGGTGTCAAATTAAAAAGGCTGTTCATAGCCAGTCCTGTCCACATCCCACCTTCTCAACATGTAGTTCCACAACACAGAGAAAAGCATAACTTGCTCATTCAGAGTCAAAAACATAGGAGACTGAAGCAGCAAGCAAAAAGCTGAAGCTGCAATCTGTTGAATTCACAGCAGACATGGATTTTCTGCTATCTGCTGGGGCCTGATGTTTGTACATTGTAGGGTACAAAACAGGGCAGTGTGCAAGTGTGGAGATGGACAGGAACTGAGAGATGACTCTCCTCGAACAATTACAATGGTGAGATTTTCCAACACTTTCAACCATGCTGTTGAATCTCTGCTTCCCCCTCCAATCAGCAGAGCAAAACATCCCTGAAAAAAAATAAAATAGGACCAGAGAGAAGAGAATGTAAAATGATGAGTTGTTCTTTCCAACTCTGTATCATGGCTATTGTCCTCAGGAGAGCGCTTTCACCTGGCACCTATGGAAGTAACACTTCCTGGTGGGAGTAAAAATTTCATCTCTCTCCTTATCAAATATTCACAAATAATGCTGCTTTACCCAACCAACTAGCAGCTAAATGGTGTTCTGCAGACTCAAAGACAGAAACAGCTGGAAAGATTTTCCAAACAAAGTTCATTTAAGGCTACCACAGATCATCATTTGTAAAAGAAACTCTGAAAATCCTTGCCCATAGAAAAAGGCAGAGAAAAGGCTTCTTTAACCCAAGGTTGATTAGATGCTTATCTGTGTGCAGGTCTGAAGGTTATCATAAGTAACTGATCACCTCACTTTCGGTGTAGAAAAGCATAATCAGCCGTTAAAACTAAATTTCACAGCTGGACACTTTTATTCAGTATCTCATAAAGCTGCCTCAGAGAAAGTGCAAGGTGAACCTCATTTTCACTTTTCTGCACTGTGTTAAATGAATGAAATACAGAGGATGGCAACTGAGCTCTGCCTATTTGTAGATTACAAATTCAGATCTTGTCTGGAAAACTCTATGGTGACTGAGATACCTAATTAAATTGTGACATCAGAGGAGATGAGACTTAAAACGGAGCAACTGTGAGGAACAGACATATTTTGACATTCTGTTTAATGCTCTTTATTTTTGTTAACCTGTAATTACTTCAATGACTACTGAACATAAAAAAGTATGTCTTTTTTGGAGAAGATGCCCCCTCTGATTTTAATTAAGGTGTAGGATTTCACAATGCAGATATCTGAGGCCTATTAGAACTGCTCTGATACTATTAAGTGAGACCAGATTTCACTTCCATGGTATTTCCAAGGTTACCCTCACTTCCCCTCAAACCAAACTCCAGCTTAGGGTAAAATGTTTTAGTTGGGCTGTACTTACAAGAAAAAGGTGCCCCTTGGTTCATTTGAAGGTTACCTCTAATGGAAAAGCTACAGCTCTGTCTCCAGAGCAAGAAATCAACACCTTCTGTAATTCAACTTCCTTAATGAGGGGAGTTTGCAGCAATTTGAACAAAATAGCTACATTACATACATTTCTGAGCCAGTGAAATGTGCACACAGCACTCAGGGGTGGCTGAATGTGCAGTCTACTTTGAAGGGTGGCTTTGGAAAGATGGCCCTGTGTGGTCCCACATTTATTGCCTCTCAACGGCTTCTGGATTGAGTTTACTCAGTTTCCGAGGAAAATTATGCTGAATTCTACATAAGGCTTCTCCAAGCAATTTCAATCTAAAAGTTTAAAGTCAAGCCATCCTCTTTGTGACCCATATATCATCACTCTTAATGCATGCCAAGTGTAAGCAGGCAGCTCCAGGGTAAGAGCATGGCTTGAGGGCAACAGGGCAAGTTCTCTACTAGTATGAATCAGTATAAATCAGTATAAATCAGTATTGCTTGCCTACTTTGAGTGAAGGCATTCCCACGTGGACCAGCTGTGGACACAGCTAAATGAAGACCCATTCTTCATGTGGGAAGCAAAGTAACTGCCCCACAGGTGACAGAGAAGCAAAGGAGGACTGAAGTCCCTCTGTGCACCCCATGCTGCTTCAGACAGCAATAAAAAGGTAGTGTGGTTATTGCTAGGACAGGGCTGCAAACAGAGCCTGAGAGCAGAGAATGCCTTGAACAGTATTTCATTGTCCCATAGCCAATTTTCAGAGTAAAACCACAGACTAATGTGAAGATTTCACAATGCAGACATTTGACAAAGAAAGGATATTTCTTCTGGTGTAACGTTTGGGCCCCGACACCAATTCAACATATTTCCCAATGACAAAAAAATCTTGTAAACCACAAAGCCCAAGGATTACAGAAGTTAAAGATAGAATAAGAAACCCACAAAGCAGAAATATTGAGGCCACCTGTGCACTAGTGAAATGCACAGTTGCCAGAGTCAAACAGGATATATCCCTCATTAACATTACATATAATAAATCACACACATATGTAGAATAGACATTTCATCTTATTCTAGAGAAGTAGGACCAGAAAAATTAAAATAAGCTAAAAATTTTGTGGCCAACCTACGGTAAAAAGCTCTAGCTTGAATCCTAGCAGCTCTTAGCAGCCTAAGTCACCATAACACCAGATGGAAAACCGAGGTTCCCATGTAGATCCCTATTAAAGCTAGAACAGGATTCTGAGGTGAATGCTTCCAAGGAGAAGGGGAGAAAAAGAAAACATCAAAGGACAAGTTGCCAAGGTTATAACCTGAGACCTAACATCAGCCACAGAGGTTTATTTAACCTTTCAGGTGCTCATTAGTGTCAAGCCCTCGTGGCAGCCTCCATACGGTCTCTATACTGCAGCTGGCTGAACGTGGAGTTATATCCCATCCTAATGAGCCACAAGGAGGGTGATGTGCGTCACTGGCTTCTGTTTCAATCTTGGCAATCTCGCTGTAAAAGCCTTGCAACAGCTTCTGATTCTCCTGACATTTAATTAGCCGTTGTCATTTTGATGCCATAGCCTGTCTCATCAGGATGATAACTACAAAACAACATGTGGAGCATAAAAGTTCCATGAAAAGTTTCAGGTCTGGCAGCCAAGCTTACAAGTCCCCTGACAGTCACGGTTCCTGGGACTGGTTCCCATTAGCCCTTTGTTTTGGCACTGCTATCAGCAAGAGCTTCTCTGTTAAGGACAGAGAAACAAAAAACCATGAAAAAAAATGCAAAGCTCAGCATAGCTTTGCAAAAAATGACATCCTTTAGCTTGAAAAATTTTACCTGTCCTGCAGAAGGAGAGCATCCTTATTGCACAAACTCACAGCAATTCATCCTGAAGGACAGGTTTATTCTATAGGATAGAGTCCATCATCTTCTGGTCTCAAAAGGTAGTCCTATTTATTAAAGTGTGTACATGTTTTTCTCTGTTTGTCATCTGGTACTTGGGAGGACAATCCCCAACAATACCTGTCAGCTGCTTCTTGTCCACATCAGCTGCACGATTTGACAATGGTCACTGCTAAACAAAATGTGAGACATCTACATTTTCACTCAATGTAACCAGTGGTTTTTTTTCCAAAATCCTAGTCCCATACACTGAAACACATTTTTTTTTTTTGATAGTGTACCCATCAGAGATGTGTAAAAACTCAAAAGATATTTCATTCACAAACCAGAATCGACTGAAAACCTTTGTCATCAGAACCTAGGCATAATCTAATGTTTTTTAAAGACAGACATGCAACTATCTGAGGCAGAGGGTGAGCAGAAAGAACTCAGCAAGTTTAAAAAATTTACTGAACCAGTGTGGTCCCCAGACCTCAGCTCTTCTGGAGGATCCTTGCCTGAACTCAAAGCTGCTTTGAGTGGATGAGTGGATGAGCCTATCTTTTATTATAAAATGCCCTGGGAACTCTCAGCTCCCACTGGGAGAGGAAGATTTCTTTTAGGCAAATGTTATGGGCCAGTAATGGCAACACCAGTATCAAGGATAAAGGTGTTCTTGCAAGACTTTTCCACTTGTCTTCTGTTCATCTTATTTCCATAGTATAACCATGATATTAAAGTTTCAGCCAGTTCATGCCCATGCACACCACTGGGCTATAACTGGTCCCACCAGTTCCCTATGCTAAACAGCCTTTGAGGTGCCTCTTTGACGAGTCTTAGAGAAGGTGCTTGTCAATGCACATTACTGAGCAATTAATTTCTGCCTTCTTCACCAACACTTCTTTTTAAAAAGTCAAATTTCACCCCGAATTTATACCTGACCACAATCACACTTCGTGCAGAACAGTGTTTAGTGAGCCAGGGACAACACACTGAGTTCAGCAAGCTTTGAAGAAGTCACATGTAGTGATCCTATTCCACATTTGGAGGCCCGCATTTACAGTGTTACTTGTTTCCTCACACATTAAACCGGGGAAGATCTGCACCCATCATTTTAAGCAATGTCTTGACATGGAATCCTTTCACCAGGCTTGAATTATATTCAGGTCAAGACAAATGGATGAGTACAAGAATCCACATTTGCCTTATAGTATATGTCTTAATAATTGTCTTTTATTTTATACACGAACACACAAACTCAAGGGAAAAGAAGGACGAAAGTCTAAGTGAATCTGTCTAAAAGTTAAAATACAGCAAAGTGAAGGAAATCCAGGAACTGCTCCAAACTACAATACCAAAAATAACCACCCACAAAAAAACCCTTTAGCCTTACAATACCTCCCTCATACACATGCACACATTTGCATCCGTTACCTCATGAAAGCTTTTCTTGCCTCAGCAACCCATAATATTAGCAGCACAGGAAAGTTGATTTAAAAAACACATATTAGCATGTCTCTAAAAGACTTTTGGGGTACTAATGTGCTCAGTGATAATGCACTACCCAACAAATGACAATTTTCCACATTAGCAAAGTAGCTGGGATGGAGTGAGCACAGAAGGGGAGCCAATGTGGCAGTCAAAGCAAAGCACTGGGGATCAAACAAGCCAGATTTGCTTCCCATGACAGCTCATGACTTGCTGTCTGTGCCTGTTCCTGCCTTGGTGCCTTTACCTGTAACACCAGATAATACCACCTACTTTAAAAGGGGCAAAAAAAAATTAATGAGAACTTTTAACTGCTCCAAAATCCTGCAAAAAGTAAGATTAGGTCTTTAAAAATTTCTGAAATTATTATTATTACTATTATTATTATTATTGTCATTTCTTTGTTCTGCTGGAGCATGTAAGAGTGACGCTCTAGGACACGAAAGAAGCACTCTAGAGATGCGTTCTTTGCAGTTCTCACTGAACCAGGAAAAGAGACCTGGCTGTTTATTCTTTTCATATATATCTGCTTCTAGGAATGACCATGGATTGGAGGATGAGGTTGCCACCTCTTCCATCCCCATTAGTTAACAGAACAGTCCATCAAACATTCTCCACCCAGGAGAAAAGAATGTAAACAAGAAGGTACAGTTAACAAAACATTACTATGTTTATAGAAAGTGTGTGAGAAACTTTATCAAAGAATGAACACATAGAAAGACTGCAGAAGTCAGGGCAACAGTAAGAGTCCCAGAACCATGTAGCTGTAGGCACAGCACTGATGTGGAAAATAAAGGTGGTCCCAGCCCTGGGTGTACTCAAATCTCATGAAAGCTACAGTATAAATCAGAAACAAAAGGCTTTGTGCCTCTTAGAATTTTTCCTATTTGGATAGCTAATTTTTTAAAAACTGACTTGACTTTATCCTTAATGAATGTATCATATCCAAGTCTCATTATCAAACCTCTCCTATTTCAAATGTCAAAAATAGTATCTTTAAAAAAATAGCTGGTAGTGTATCGCTACTCCCAACTATAAATCCATGCCATCAGTTATTGCCATTTTAATTGCCTAGTTAGCAAATACCCTTCATCTGTCTATACTATTAAGCAATGAAGTAAATATGACAGTAAGACATTAGTTAGATAATGCTTGCCAAGTCTGATAAAAAAAAAATCTTGATTCTGTTATTACTATACTAACAAATATATAAAGCTGAAAGACTTATTTTGCTCACCCCATTTAAAATTAGCACCAGAGTGGAAGACGTGTGTCCTTAGCAGTACCTGCAGTGAGAACCTTACAGTTCACAGCAGATCCACCTCTTTTTCCTTGGTTTATTTTAAGAACTTATAAATGGAAGGACACTTCCAACTGTGTTAGTCTATCAGAAGATAGCCTGGTTCAAACTTGTCTTCATTGCACTGATATCAGACAGTGATAATTCTTCTAACCTTCTGGGGTGAGGAAATATTTTTCATTAAGTCTTGGTGGCACCAGGCAATTGTATAAATATAAGCAGTTTACTCGGTTGGGATTTAAATAATATTTTAGTTTAATCTCATTAAAAACAAACAAACAAATAACCTTCTATTTACCTGGAAGTGACAAAGGTATTGTGGAACTCCAAGACCTGTGCTTCCTCTCCAACAGGGCATTTAAGCATAGACTTGAAATTGAGAAAACATTTTGCTAGCCTGAGACCACGGAACGTGCATCACGAAAGGGGTGGCATGCTGGGTCAGCACCCCTACACTCCTGCCACAGCCTTGGGAACCAGGCAGAGGGGTTTATAAGGCATTGGAAATCTGAAAATCTTGTTACAGTTTGCTCCCTTATTCCCTCCCCACTCTCATCCTTCCAGATCAAAGACGTGTCTCCCCAGCTCTATAGGCAGATGAAAGTGCACTCTTGCCATGCTGCAAGTTGACAAAAAGCTGTGTAAAATTATTTCACGTTCTTGTGACCCTCATGAATAAAGACCCTGCTGAAAGGTACAGTGGATTAGCTTGGGCTCCATGCCTGATTTAGACAGTTTGCATGAGCTGAAAAACACAAACACTCCAAAGTATTTTCTATTCACAGAAGCACAGATATATATAATATATATAATATATAATATATATATAGGCATGCAGACTACAGGAGCCTCTGGTTATAATCAGTGCCTTATCTTGCTTCATAGTAAATCAAAGGGATCATGAACCTCATGGAAATACTGCCAATGAAGTGCTGTGTTTCAGTTTACAAACTTCCGAAATACTTTGTTATGACTAACAGGCAGCCAGCTCAAGCAGTCATCTGAAAAGCCAGAGGATTTCTTTAGCCTTTCATAATTTCTTTCTTTGTGTAACCATTTAAAAATTTGATTCTCCCACACTGATGCTTCTGCAGATAAGGAACAAGAATGAAACTTCTTTTTTTTTGTGCTACTGTGTCAAAACCTTTTGTAATTTCCTACAGGGACATCACATCAAGATGAAGTCTCTTCGTGGACAGCCTTACTAACTTTGCAAAACAAAGTGTGACCTGCTTTAACACAATCTCTTAAGAGGACAGCAGTACAAATACCATACCTATTGACTCAGGCTGGAAGAGAAGTGGTGTCAGAGGTGACAGAACTGTCCACAACACACCTCTGGCACTCACCTGAGACTGCTGCAAGGAATTAGCAAGGTCAAGGCTTGGCTCTGAGCATGACATTTGAACTAGAGAAAGAAAACAGAATCTCCTCTGTCGATTTTCAGGAGAATTGTGAACCCTTTCTACCTACCAATAACAGGCTTATTTTTCCAGGATATGACCTCAAGCACCAGCTCGTGTCACTGCTCCACAAGCAGCTGTAGAAGAGCTACATCTGGAAGGAGCCCCAAAGCCAGGCTGCAGAGCAGGGCTGCAGCTCAGGGCAGCTCCTCGTGGACAGCTCAGTTCTGCTTTCCCCCAGTGGCACTCCCTTCTCCCCTCTGCTCTTTGAGGAGCAGGAAAAGTGAGGAGGAGCAGCAGTGTCCAGACAGCCCGGGGTCAGTGCGGGGGAAGCAGCACAGCCACGGCACGTGGCAGGCTGGAGGAAGATGAAGAAATAAAGGAAAGAGAGGACAGAGAAACATGTGGAAGACATGTGACAGCATGACACGCCTGCTGTGCCCACACCCCTCTGGGTGTGCACGATGTACAAGTGCACATTTAGGGCAGGTGTTGGGAGGTTGTAAGGACAATTTACTAACAGAAACCTCAGCCTTGCTTGTGACACAGGTACAACCTTCTATGCACTGTGGGTCAAACATTTACAAGAATGCCTTTGCTTCTGGTAAAATCAACCACAGGAAGGGCAAGGAAGGATGTAGTGGTGGCAAAATGCAGAAGCCAGCATTGCCCTGAAGAGTGCAACGACAAAAACTGAAAGTCGGAGCTCCCCAAAATAAACTGTCTGTGTTTGAGGGCTGGAACAGCAAAAAGGGGAACTCTCAGTCTTGATTCTGATATTTCAGAGGGACCAAAAAGCTGTAGCTAGAGCAAGTGGTCACCAGGAAGTGTAAGGAAAGTGACTGAAGAGCCACACTGGTTGTAGAAAAAAGGTAAGTCAGACGAACTGCCACAGCAAAGAAATATTCTGTAAATCAGGTCAGCTAAGCCAAGCAGAATGCCCAGACACCAAAAAGCCACTCTGACAGCAAAGCAGAGGGTGTTTGCAGAGTGAAGCTAGCAAAGGAACCCAGTAACAATGGCCTTACTGAGGAGGGTCCATGCTTGTATCCTGCCCATCCCAGGGTGAGCAAAAGGGCACACATGGAAAGAGTTTGGGGTCAAAGATCAGCAGGTCTGTGCCAAGAATTGTAGCTTCTCATTAGCAGAGGACACAGAAAGGCCCCAAATTGCCTGCCCTTGCATTGCTTTGTTTTGATATGGGGCCTGACATGGGTGCAAAGCTATTATAAACACATGCACTATGTTACAGAAATGCAAGAAAAAGAAAACTTTTCTTTTTTTCCTTTTTTTTTTCTTTTTGTAAAAAGATGGATATTTTTACAGCATACAGAGCCAATCGTGACATTTAATTTTACAGAACAGGAAGGAGCTCAGTAAATTGCTGTAAAAATATCCACCCTTATGCAACCAAAACGCCAGCTATGATCAGGAATAGCTGTGGAGTGGCATCATGGGCCTCCCCAGCACCGTGGATATGAACCTAGGGACAGAGCTTAACCTACACCTCAGCCAGCTAGTGTACCCCTGGCAGTGACCTCTGGTGTAAAATGACCCCAGCAGTCACTTCATATACAGCTTTAGGCCTATATTCCACCCCCCCCAAACTGTATTTTCCATGTCACAGACCCTGTTAAGTAATTTAACACAAACCGTAGGCAGAAGACAGAAAATACCAACATTTCAATTTGGCAGGCATTTAAATTTTCATTATAAGCATTCAGACAAGGAGTAAATAGTTGCACAAGGTAAGGAGCTGCAGATGCTTTCTAAAAACACTCTTATTTCTGATGGGTATCTTATGTACAGCCCCACACACAGCACGAGAGTACAACATGGTCAACCACACCAACAACAACATAATAACAATACTTATTTAAATGTGCTGCAAGCACACCAGCATAACTCAGTAACTGGTTTTTTGCATTCCTTGCTTGAAAGAAACATTGCATAATCCTACTGCAACTACAGATTGCTTTCCTTTTTTTCCATCGAGTATTCAATTCCTAACAACACTTAATAAACATAATGAATGAGGAACACTCCCTCTCCCCGTCTGTTTATTTCTTCTTACTTAGGGAAAAATATTTTTTTAAAACTTTGGCCCTTATATGAAATACCAAATGCTGTAATTTATGATATAACCAAGAAGTTCATGGTTCTTACTTTTTCAATTACAAAAAACATTTCAATACTCTGAACATAACTGAAAGATAAACTATTTTTGACACCAGCTACTCTGAAGAATAAATAGCCCATTAAATAACAACCTTCAGTGTACATTCTACCTTTACCAGTAGAGAAGTAAAAGTGATCAGAAAGAGCTTGAGGGCACTACAGCATAATTCGAAAGGAGAAAGCAGTGAAAAGGCCCAATTATTCTTATTGGCAAAGTAATATATCTAAAATAATAGGAATCTTCTGAAATCAAGTTCACTTGGTATCACACCTGAAGGCACTATTTAAAATATACCACTAATGGTAACACAATTTATTATTTGATTGATATAAATGATCTGTTAATGTTAAAAGAAGGGAAAGCTAAGTAGACAGTCACTGTTTTGCTCTACAAATAACAATTTATGGGAAATTTCTCCTGAATGGGAGGACCAACATATTAAGGATCTCTGCTTGAGCAGGGGATGCCTCTCAAGGTTGCCCCTCAAGACTGACAGATTCCTTATCACAAGAGACTCTTGGCAAGGGGTTAATTGCATGCTAAACTCTGAAATCTTGATGGCTAAATGATATAAAGGATTGACTGTGTGCAGATAATCCTTTAGACATAAACTGTTGGGCAAGGCCGGGACTAAGTCTGTATCCAGCTGCACCTAAACTCCCCTCTCAGAAGGAGTTGAGAATTCAAGGGGATCCTTTCTTTACATCATGACTCAACAGGAGGGTCTTCTTGACAGTGCTGGCTGAGCCTGTCCTGTATGCAGTAAACAATTGAGTGTGCCTTGCCACTGAATCTTATTAACCCACTGTCACATTTGCTATCAAACTTTGTTTTTTATCAATAAACATTTGTCACTTCTCTCTTACCACTGAAGTGCATCACTCTACCCGTGACAGTGTGGAGTTTAACCACGTAACGCTTTTCTGGAAGCCGTCACAAAACAAATAAGACATACCTGATGTGCCAAAATATAGATATTATGGCCAACATCTTTTGGGGAGATGCCATCATCTCCGTTCTCCTCCTCGTGGTCACATTCCAGACCTTGGTTGTAGGCATTCTTCATCACATCCACCTGCAACACAAACCCAGCCAGGGAGAGATGAAATAAATGTGGTTCTTGGGGAAAAAACACACTGTGTTTGAACATAGCCACTTTGTTCAGCTCCAGCCTGGATGGGTGCCCTGCAGTTCTGCAAGAAGAGTGAGCAGCCTGAAAAACACTTTCTGAATAAAGACAAGCTTGAAGGATTTATGAAGCTCCAAACCGCTACATTTTTCATCAGCAGCCATGAGAAAGGAACAGGAATGCTGAGCCTTTGTGAGCAGATATTTTCACAAATGCTTCTAAAGGCTGGTCTAGATTCAGCAGGGAGTGTTGTGCAGCACTTAGAGTGCAGCCACGATCTTCCTCTGGCCAGAGTGGGCAGCAGCACAATTTCACAAGAAAAAAAACACATCTAAACCAAAAAGGAGAGGAAGATCTGGGCAAGGTGCTGGGGAAATTCCAAATATTCAAAAGCCTCTTACAGGACCACCATAGGGTTCCCCACACAAGGCCTGATCCTGCAGTTGTACCGAGGGATGGCCTCATCCTGCTGAGATGCCACCTTAGTGATGATTCCCTGAAACCAGCAGGCACTGGGCTCTGCCTAAGGGCAGGGATGATGCCTCCAGATACTTCCCCAGAATCCCTCAAGAATTCCCAGATCTCTCAGTCTCTGTTGTTACATGGTCAAGTCATATTGGAAATGACTTCTCCAGATTTCCAACCCATTTAAAGTTCCTGGAGACCTCCACAAACATCAGGGTTGTTCCAAAACACAGCAACAACTATTTGGAACTCTCTTTGTTCATGAGACATAAATATATAACATACATGTATATTAAATATATTCTATGTCTATACACACATTTCTGTTAGCACTGCTTCACAAACTTAATTTGCCAGCCCCTGACAAGCTGCACTTGAAGACAGTCTACCAGAATATGATAATTTAGTTAGGAAACAATTACAGCAAAGTGCTTGGAAGGGATAAAAATAATGAAGTCGTAAAGATTGAAATCATGCATGCTTGATCCTTTTAAAGTACTTTTTGTGAATTAGTACTATCCTGATACATTGTGCCACCATACGCTGCCAACACTTCTCAGCTTAGATACAGATCATTTTTAAAATGTTTTAATGACAGATTTTTTTTCAGCCAAAAGATTTATGAATATTCACAAGTTTTCTCACCAGTTCTCTTGGTCTCATGTTGAAAAGGATTCTTTCCGCATTCTCACTGTCTTGCCTGCTTTCCATAATAGCCAGCAAAAGCTTGGAGGCATTGTTCTAGAGATACAAAACCAAATTAATGCAAATTTTAAATCTCTTTCATGGATTAATGACCCTTGCATTTGTTTTAATTGAGATTACGAGGACCACTATTTTAGTGAATAAGATTTTCAACCACTTGCATCTTTTATTTTACTGACATATTTAATAGGTTTTTTTTTAATGTCAGCATATTGTAACACTAACTCTGCATGCTACATTGGAAGGAAAGTTTTAAACACTGAAAAATATTTGACGTAAATACAGAGCATTGCTGCAGACTGTGCACAAGAAATTAAATTCCATTTCCTTTCCTTATTGCCCACCTAGCAATTTTTGCCTTGGCTTTCTGTTAAAATGAGACTCAACAGAGGCAATTAAAAAACATACTACACAAAAGGTTTTATCATTCAGGCAGGTTTCCTTTCCCTTCGGTTTTTATGAAGTCCAACTTGTTATTATTTGCAAGGCTGTAAAATAAACTGTATTCATACACTTCTGAGATTTTGTTTCACTACTAAATATTCCTGGGGGAATATATAAAGACAACCTTTGCTTTGTCAACTGACTGCTTTTCACCAAGACCTCTCCTAAGGATTACACACCATGAGCTTTAGCAGCATTAGCCCAGTGGTGCCTCAGACTTCAGAGACCTGTCTGTCTTCCAGTTAAATCAGCTATGGTGAAGTGGAGAGGAAGAATGGTTCTGGAGGTCTGGCTGCTTCCTGGCAGAGCAGGGTTGCCTTGGCTGACCTGTCACAGCATCCCCTCATCATCCTCTGTTACAGACTGAGCTGTTGGAACACTTGGAATCAGGAGGCAGTCCAAAGGGAAGAGGTAGAGGCCAGGAAAACTCCCAACCCACCCTGCAACCTCATTTTCAGCTTATTGCTATTATCAACAATTGCAGCTGAAATTTCTCCAGCAAGGGTGTGCCTCAGACAATTGGTACGGACAGTTTCAGAGGAAAAGGGTTCAGCTACTTTTGGGACTGGGGCAAGAAAAAAGATGTTATTCCCTACGTGTTCAAGCAACTTGTGTTTTAAGCAGCCTTTGTATCCCCACGTTTTGATGATAGAGCTGCAAGCACGGAGCACTAGAGACCAATACAATAGAACAGTCACACAAGTTGAAGTCTCCTAGCCAAACTGGTCCAACTAGGAAGCATTTTGTAAATCACAATTTTGAGTACTATAGAGCAGAAACATACTAATTTCACAGCTAAAAGCCCACAGGGGTTATTTTTGGTGAGCACAGAATCACAAAGCCGTGCAGGTTGGATCATAAAACTACACACTAAAGGCAGCCTCTGGACTAAGGTTCTAGCAGTCCAGCCCCAGCTTAAAGCAGCTTGCTCAGGGCTGTGTTAAGCTGAGGATTAAACACCTCTGACTGGAGGACTGAAGGATGAAGGTAAATGGAAGGAGAGCAGATTAGAATGAAGATGTGTACGTAACTGGGGAATTAGAAACTTCTGGGAGAAGAGACTGGGAGCTGAGAGAGACCCCAGGACAGAGGAGCCTGGGCTTGCCAACACAGGAATGAGATAAGGACAAAGAACAACAGATGAGAAGACCTAACTGGCTTAAGGAGAACAGCACTCCCTACGAGTTTTGCCATGCCCCTTTCCTTTTGCTACCAAATCAAATCGGGACCATCCATGGGAAAGGTATAGTCAGACTCTTAGCCTTGCAACCAACACTGCAGAAGTTTAACAGTGCACAGTGAATGAGAACAGGTGGAGGGAGAGGACAGCATTTTGATGAGGATTACTAACAGGATGCTGCTCTGAAAAGCAGGATGCTTCCCTTCTGCAGTTTTCCCTTACAGGGGTGACCAAGTCAGTTGTGGTAGCACTGGTAGGATCTCAAACTGAGGAGGAGGGAAGGGGCCATGACAGGCTCCCAGGTAGCTTGGTAAGGAAAGGGAGGAAACAGGAAGAAGGCATCAGTCCACTCACTCATGGGTAAGGAGGACTTTGAATCTATTTCCCAGTGCAGACAGCCCTGGGGATGGACAGAAGCCTGTGGCAGCTTCCAGGAGGCTGGGAAAGGTAGAGGGTAGGTAGGACTTTGTGTCATCAACAGCCAGCTTCTTGCTACTGACTCAGCAGAAGTGCCACACCATGGCCTAGAATTACAGCAGGCATTTGAGATGGTTATTTGACTACTTATTCCTCATTTTCTGCACATTTGGAGACCCTAGGATCTGATTTCTAATCCCAGACATCAGTGAGGAAAAGAGGTCCATCACTTGGAAAATACAGCACAAAGTTCGTAACACATTAGTACTGCGAAAAATCAGCTTCCAGGTGCTAAAAAGCAGGATAGCCCAAAGCACTTCTACTCTTCATTTCACCTTTACCTGGTCTCCCAGCTCATCTCCTGATAAAAATTTTGGAAAACTAAATTAATGAGTGAAGCAACTAGATACAGCTATGAGGAAAAAAAGAAGACACATGTATTAGACTCTCTCTACCCTTAGACTGACAATGTCTCTTCATCTTGTCACAGATGTGGCAGATATTGGGGTCTTACTGTGTGCCAGGGCTTACACACCAGTCAGTAAGGAAGGCCAGGGGGTCACACTCAAAATTAAAAAGAGGCAGAATAGAACACTGGCCATCTGTGCTCTCAGAGAACACTGTCTGCTCTGCTCACTAAATGATTCGGGAGTCCACTGGAAAATATAATCCATGAAGATGTAATTAAATACCGCATCAAAAACTATGTGCAAAACAAGCTAAACTAAGATGGCATGGGAAAATATAACTCCGCGTTGCCTTTCCTTTGGTTGGGGGGTGTAAGTTCAACATACAATGTTCCCTGAAAACAGTGTCTGAATTACAAAATCCTTTGTAAGTGTAAATGTATGGGCCTATATACTTTGAATTCTGTATTTTCACTGCAAAATTTATGTATTTGCAACTTCAAAGTTGCCTATGAACACTGACAGAGTGTCAATGTTAAACATTACTTGGTAAACTCATTGCTTTATTATTTCAATGTGTTGCCACTCAAAATCAAAAACGGCAGCTTCTTAATTTGGGTCCAGTTCTTGAGATCACATCTCACCCAGCAACGTGTCCAGTTCCAGTACAAGAATCATATGGACATAAAGGAAAAAGTCTAACAAAAAGCCATAAAAATGATGAAGGGAATGGAGCATTTTTCATATAAGGAACCACTGAAAGTTGTGACTGTTCAGCCTGGAGTACAGATGGCTTAGATGGATCTTATCAATGTGTATAAATACCTGGTGGGAGGAAATGAAAAAGAGGGTGCCAGACCCCTCTCAGCAGTGTCCAGTGAGAGGGCAAGAGACAAAATAAAACATCCATGAAATTCTATCTAAACACAAGGAAACACTTTTATACTGTAACAGGGATCAAACAGTGGGATATGCTGCCCAAAATGGTTGTGGAGTCTCCAGTTGGGGAGATATTCAGCTGGACATGGTCCTGGGAAACCTGCTCTAGCTGACCCTGCTTGAGTGGGGGCCTTGGACAAGATGAGCTCAAAACATCCCTACTAAAACAAATGACTCTGCGATTCTGTAAAATCCGAACCATTCCCACAGTTTGAACCTCTGCTATCCTTCACCACAATTTTTTCTAATTGAGTGAGTCTGAGCACAGACAACCTCCTGTGAACAGGGTCACACTGGTCCTTGCAGAGCTGTCTCTAAACTCCATTTTCGGCTACTACACAGAAAAGCTGTTCTAACAAGCATTTGCTAGCCTCATGACAATGGCAAATCAAAATGGTACTGCAGTGAACGCAGATACATCTTTACAGAGACTGAAATTTGGACTTCAAAAGAACTGTCTGCATGTTCAAAGTTAAATGCCTGCCTAAGTGTTTTGCTAGAGGGGGGCCTGAATTACATTGCCATTCAAAAATGTAATTACAGTTATTAAAATCATATGTAAGGCACTGTTGATTCAATGTTTCATTGTACATGATATATAGCTACATTAATTATTTTATTAGACATGTATAACGTTGCCAATATGATGCAATGCAGCTACCACAAAGTATTTGCTGGTTTGGGGAGGAAACAGACCATCTGCAATGGAAATACTTAATTTGGGAGGCAAGAAAAGGCAATAACCCAGGGCTCCTCCTGAACAGATTCTACCCTGCTTGGCAGACAGTACAGCTGCAGAGCTCCCCTCTGCATGCATTGGCACACAGGCAGGAGAAACTTATCTACGAGCCTGTCCAGCTCTCCCCAGAATACAGAACAAAATTACATTACAAGCCCTCCTGCTCTAGGCTTTGCCCTCATACTCTACACTTTGTGTTTCCCCTCAAAGGACACTGAGAAGGGAAATAAAGTACAATTTACTTGAACCTTGTTTTCAACTTTATTTGACATTGAAGGTCATCAGATGCATTACTCTTCTTCACAGTATTTCCTTCTCAAACAATTTTTAAGAGTTCAGTATTTAGAGAGAATGCCTGACTTGTTGCGTGCCTGTACAGTGTGGCTATTTATCAATCTTGAGAGATTTTAAATCCACAATACAGACTTTTCATGCTAGCTGTGTCATGCCTGATTGATAGGATTTTTTTTTTTAAAAAGCTCAGGACATAGTCCCAAACACAGCAGTGGGTCAAAAAGCCTGTGGCAGAGGGCCTGATAAGGATTCAGAAGCAGAGATGAACTCATTTGCAAGCTTTTTTTTTCCAAAAGCTTCTGAATATATTGTGCTATGGTAAGATTAAGTAAATGTCAGGCTGCCTAGAGCTCTCACAAAGGTATGTCTTCTGTTGTTACCCAAATTCAAATAAACAAATTTACATATACTGTACCTTGAGCTGAAGCACCAAGTCCATGCAGTATTTGCCAAGAGGGTTTATGTCATTCAAGATGAGAGCAATTATAATATCAATGCCATTAGACTCATGGGTGGCTATGCATGTCTGCAAAATAAGAGAAGAGAAGGGAATGGGGCAGGGGCAGGAGGGAGGGAGGAGAGGAGCAGGGAAAAGAGGGAGATGATACAGCCAGAGGGAGGGAGAGAATGTGCACATCAGCAAATTTCCAAAAGAAGGATCTAGAACATAAAACACCTTGCAGTAGCAATGAACCTTTCGGCCAAAGCAGAGCAGCCTGAAAACACGGCACAAGAAGTGCTGGGGGAGACTTGTGTGTACAGAACTAACCCAAGCACTGCCAGTAGTGAAACACCCAACTGGAAAAAAGGTGGTGCAAGCTAAAATCTGCTCCCAGTGAATCCCGCAGGGCTTGGCACCAAGTGGTACAAGTTACAGACAGCAGCCCTCAGGAGCACTGCCAGATTCAGCTGAGCACATGCCAGCCTCAGACATAAAAGACAAGCTCGACTGCAGGCACAGCCAAATTTGCACGCTCAGGTTCTTCATTAGCCCTCAGCAGACGGCATTAATATTGCTGTTATAGCATGAAGTGTTCATGGAAATCAAGGTTCTCTCCATGTAGCTGGACATGTCCTGCACAGAAGGGTAATTCTGGATAGGGAATTCAAAACTGTATTTGTGACCAGTGGTACTTCCCAAATGCCTTTTCAGCTGGAGTTCTGGACCTTCTAGGCCTTGTGCATAGGAGTCAGTTACACAAGAGCCTATGGCACTTTACTCTGGCAGGTTTATAGGACAATAGGAAAGGAAAAGTCTTCTGGAAAGACAGAGAAAAGGGGAAAAATGAAAATGAGAGCATGGAGCATTTGCCCATGAAATATATTGAATTAGACTTGCAGTTGGTGTAACTCAAATCCTGAGTGACTTCCCAGCAAATAGGTCTAAGTAATAAAGTGTAATTCATCATTCCCTTCCATATCACTGTTCTTCCAGTGCTCCTCATGTAAATTTGCTGGAGAACATGTTAACTTGTAATATTTTTTTCATCTCCAGTCCTGTAGCTATTCTTTTTTTACAATTGTTTTTCCCATTCATGAGTGGATTGAATATGACTGTTCAAAATTTGGTCCACTAAAAGATTTTTGTTTGTTTTTAAAATATTAAGTAAAGGCAGCTGATTACCAGCAATGGCAGTAATAGAACTTTACATTTCATTGGTGCACATTAATGAAGAAGCATTAATATTGCATGTATTTCTTCAGCTATTTCTAGCATAGAGAACAGATTGCTTCTGTAATTTTGCTCACGACAATTTTCCCACTGCTAATTCATAGCAAAAATTCTGCAGTTTCATCCACTATGACAACTTCACTGCAGTTCTCTTCAGATCAAATATGGCAGCATGTAACCACATCCTTTACCTTTCTACACTTCTTTAGCATGGCACTAAAGAGACTTTTACCAAAAGTCACAGCTGTGTGACTTTAAAAGACTGCAGTGAGAAAGGCACAGGAGACCAGAAGTGTGGTCTTTAGTCTCATCCATTTCACTACTGATACCATAATTAAAGATTATGCTGCTAGGTGGTATGGCAGGATGGCAAGTTAAACTTTGTGGCAGTTATGTGAAATAAGGAAAGTAAACGTTAGCAATGTGTATAAACACCAGCAAGGGCAAAATGTGTGAAAATGAAGAACACAAGTTTGTGTTTGCAATGCACTTCCAAAACTGTGACTCCAAATCCAGTCTCACGAAGTGATGTTTCAGCCATGGACACAGCAACATAAAACATGAAATTCTCTGCAAAAGGACTGCAAACTCTCAGAGGAAGAAGAGGTAGTACAGGAAGAGTCTGTTTTGAGTCCTGACTTAAAAGGGTCATGCAGGCCTTATGAAAGCTTGAAGCATGTCACATGTAGTCATAGCAGTTACAAGTGAATTTATGTTATCAGGAATACTGAAAGGTTTGTGATAAGCACCCAGACACCAACGTTCAGATATAGCCTTCTGCATCCAGAAGTTCCTGAGGCCCACCTGGTTTTCATGGCACGGGCCCTGGCAATATTCCGTCAAGCTTTCCAGCGTCTGGTTGACAAGAGCCACATTCCTCTCATTGATGTAAAGCCCCAGTAATCCCAGCCCACCTGTGGTGCTCCCACAGATGCAGTCCAAAAACTGAAGGGTCTCACAAACGAGGTTGTAATTTGTTTTATTGTTCTGATGTCTTAAAAAATTCTGGTGGATGAAGGAAAGGAACACACACAAAAACATAAAAATAAAAAAAATAAAAGGAAGAGCGTCAAGGCAAATGAAGTCTTTTTTCATGAAAACATTGAAGGATACAATTTATGACCACATGACCACTGTGTCTCAGGTACTGAAGTACACTGCACTACTATAGAAAATATATCAGGCCTTAATGCAGCAGCTGAGAACTCTTGTCTGATTAAATCATAGAGCAAGGAGGGCTTAGGAAAGTGAACTTGGCAAATATCTGCACTGGCCTTAAATGTCCTTTAATTGTCCTGCAGACCTGCTCCCATCCACCCATTACAGCCCTTCTCTTGGAAGCTGTTGCCCCACAGCTGAGCAGGTCTGGTGGCACATTATGGCTGGTCCTTGGCAGAACAGGAACTCAGCACAAACCACCCCAAGCACTGGTGGAAGGGAGGCTCCTGGCCACGGCACTGAGGTGTATTTGCAGAAAATACATTGTGCAGAGGTTGCTATGGGGACAGTAATATCTACCAAAAGAACTGATAACAGGGACACACACAGGGACACACACATCTTAAAGTCTTCAGCTGTAATACTTTGGGAAAAGGGCAGTACCCAGAAACTTCCTGTGCTCTTCAAATCTGTGGTAAGTGATCCACCAATTGTGCACAGGAACTTTACTATCAGGGACATTTAGACCCTTCTCAGTTCCATGTGGCTGTGCTGAGATCCCCAAGCAATTCTGAGGATATAAACATGTGCTCCTCCACCACAGCACCCACATGGTTCTTGAAAAGGATTCTTTTATCCCTTGGACCAAAAAACCCCAACATTTCAGACACTCCTATTCTGCAACTGGAGCCAGGCACAGGTATGTTTTTCTCCCCTTATGAAGGTGCAGCCCCTCTAATAACACCCCTATAAAAGCTCAGCTAAAAACACTTTACCTGGAGCTCTCGGTTGTGGTTCTCACACAGCAGCTGAAGAAATCTCAATATTGGCTGCATGATTGCAATGGCAGGGCTCATGATTGCTTCTTCCACAGACTTCTCTTCTGCATTTGCAGCATCTGTTCCCGAGCCCATCAAATCTATTTCTGGGTCCATTTCTCTCCTGTATACAGAGTAAGCCTTGGAGGTTGCAGAAGATGCTTCTGTTAACTGTCCTTTCATTCCCTCTTTCAGATGCAGGGTTGAATCCTTAACTGAAAAGAAGATAATTTTCCTTCATTTTTGAAAGTCTTTCTCCCCATTTGATTAAACAACAAGAAAACAATAATAATGAATGCAACTTTTTCTTTGTTGGTGCCTAACTTTTCAAAGACCTCTAGGCAACTCACAAAGAATATCAAAGCAACATTCATGCAGGGATAGCACGTTCCAAATAAACCACAAACCAGAGTGAAACAGAACATTAACAGAAAAAGCCCTACTATTTTTCTCCCATATACAATAAATGATGAGAACAATGGGAAGACCACAGGGTGGGAAATCAGTTCCTGAGCTTGCTCTTGTGAAATATCCCCATTAGCAGCAGCCTCTGCTTCTGCTCCTCTAAAAATATGGTTCTATATCTTTTATTGATGCAAACTGGCAGAGCTTCACTGATTTCATTAAAGCTAAGTCCTTGTAGCCAACCTGAGATGGACTATAATTCAGAGAAAAACAGGCAAAAGATGCAAATTGGCAATGATTAATATTAAAGCTTATTGATCAACTTATCATAGCATCAGTGGTGCAGTACATGCAGTGTCAGTACAATGCCCTGCTCCCCTCTTTCACAGGGGTGCCTTCTTACCTCTCTTTTTGGGAACAGATATGGTGAGGTCGCTGTCATCCTCTTTCTTTTTGCTCCCCAAATCAATAGTGTTCACTGTCACTGTGGATCGGATCTCCTGCTGAGCAGCTTTCATGCGATCATACAGCACTTTAAAGAACCTTTCTGACTTTTTCTGCTCCTTTAGTTGCTGGTAAGTTGAATACTGCAAAAAAAAAAAAAATTCTTTAGATATCAATCTTCTAAGGAAGAAGAAATACAAAAATACACTTTTTCTTTTGCAAAACAAATGATGAATAATTATTTCACTTACACAGAACAAATGTTGGCCACTGCCTGACCAGTTCTTTCAAGAAGTGATATACAAGGCTGGTAAAAAGATTGATGATAATGTCTTAAAATTTGGGTAAAAAATGGTGAACAGTGCTATTTGCAGTCTTTTAAATGTCACAATATTGTACTTGAAGTTAAATTACTTTGTGACACTCTCCATTTTTACAGGCTTACAAGAGTCATAATATTACATCTACAAATAACAGTGAAAAGTAACTTACTATGTAACAACAAGAGGAAGCATGGAACATCTAATATGGAATATTATAGCTTGGATTACATTAATATTTTTGTCCTACAGACAGAGTTTAATATCAAATACTATTTTAGGTTATTAATTCCAGCCCTTTAACATAACTGTCAAGCAGGCCGAGTACCATTTGCAACAGTTTACAAACAATCCCAATTCTCCCAGCCTTCCCTTATCATATCAATTCTCTCTCTTCCCTCAGTCATCTGATTTGGCCAAATCTGGGTGAGAGGGATATAATTCACAAAAAAACCTAGAATCCATAGTTTAAAGCTTATTTTCTGTGGACTGGGATACTGGTCTTCCCCAATGACTACTTTTTTTCTCTTTGGAGATTTTGATAAATGTCTCTGAAGGTTTCCAGATACTAATTTGTTATTATAAACTTAGAAGTATTATAACTTTTAATTTTACAAAGAGTGACATAAAATAACTGGGGATAATGCTCACATGACAACGACCAGATTAAAAGCAGCATGGTGCTAAACAGAAAGGGACAGCTGAAAAACATTTTCTTCTACTGAAGATCCTCCACTAGGAGATACTGCATAGCAGTAGAGCATATTTACATTTGTATTACAGTGGTACATATTCTAGTGACAAACTTTTCACAGAACTCACAGCAAAAAGGTTCTCTTTATTTGTCTCCAGACCACATGCATCTGAGAATCAATATGTGAATAAGCACATTAAATAAGTACCTGTGTTTGCGTATTTCCACCTTCGAGCAGTGCAATACCAAGCAGAATGCCTTCTGAGAAAATCCTGTCATTTCTGGTGTTCACTATCACATCTATGACCAGTTCTGAGGCACCTTCTTTGTCCAGGAGGCACTGGATATCAAACATGGTCACCCCAGACTTATCCGCATCTTGTCCCGAAAATCCACCTGCAAATTAGACAAAGACACAAATACCATTCATGTTGGCTTCACACACATATATGAAAACGAACCTATTAGTAGTGATAAAGCACACAATAGCAACATAATAAATTTAATTTCGAAATTCTGTCAGGCAAAATTCCCTTTGATAAAAAAAAGATTTTTGTATGAAACTGCAATGTTGGGCTCTAAGAATAAGAAATAAAACAAATCCCCAAGCCATTGTTCTGTCATGATATTCAGACAATAAATAAGTTGTAAATGACACTGATTTGTTCACTGAACGCTTTTTTAATTCCACTGCTGCATATACTAAACTGTGAGTAGGGTCAGTGCTCTGAAACCACTTTTAAATCTGCTCTTCAATATCAGGCCTAATGCATACAAAAACTGTGTCCTCGTAAATCCACCCTGGTTATGGGTTGGACCTTCCAGCCAAATGCTTTTGCCAACTCCTAGATCATCATCATCATCATCATCATCATCACCATCATCATCATCATCATGTTCTTTAAGAACACAGACTTGAGCTAATCCAAATCAAAGTTGTGGGTTGAAGAAATTCTGCTAAATTGTATTAGCTCATTAAATCAACCACCTTTTATTATCACAGATGATCATCTTTCCTGCTATACTTACTTCTCTAAAGATGTAACTGCGCCTACTTCATTAGTAAAAATACAGTACTGTTTTAATCAGCCAGTACTACTTTGATTAAACTGATTAAAATGCTTCAGACTTTGTGATGAAGCCATACACACACACACTTTTTAGAGGGAACTAAAAAAATACTAAAACTTCAGTCTCTTGTTTGTTAGGGAGTGAAATTTGGCATATAGGATATTAAGACTGTAAAGACTTCCAGTGTCTACATTAAAATAGTTAAGGAGGAACAGCTGGGTAACATCTGGAAAAGCTGACAAATCTGGGCATGCCTTCAGTGTGCACTGAAAAATGCAAAATGCAGTTTTGACCTGGCTCTATACCTAGCTTCTGTCTCATTTCCTATGACATCCATTATTATGGGTTTTCCTAGAAACCACCCTACAGTAACTTCCTGTGGCTTCTACAGCAGAATGATACAAAAAATTGTAATGGACCTACAGAGATCATCTACTGAAACTTCCTGCCCAAAGGAAGATAGGACATGTTCATCCGAGTCTTGTCCAGTAAAGTTGTAACAAGAACTGACACATCCTACAACCTCTCAGGAATAGCTGTTTCGTTGTCTAACCAGTATTTTTGTGAGAAGCTTTTCCTTAGATCTTTTCTTCTCCATATATCAATAAAGGATCTGGAACGTCAAAAATTTTTTTACTTTCCAGAAACAACATCATCTCTCTTCAAATGTTTTGTGCTTTGCTGAATTTCTGGATGAGGATTTCCTGGTACCTACTTTGGTACCTCCAAAGGAACAATCTGAGACAAGTCTGTGCAACTTAAAAATAGGAAGAGTCTGACACTACCTCTCTTCTAAGTGGTTAACAGAACATGTTTGATTTATTTACCAACTGAATGCCTGGAGCATGTCCAATGTGCCTATTAGAAAAAATGGTGCTGCTAATTTTGCTCTCTTGAAATGATGTGTGTTGATTTACCTCCCACTTGTGCAGTTTTGCTGTAGCTGGCAGACAGGGGCCCATTCATACCACTTCCATATTCCCCTTTAAAGTACCGATACAGGAGGATTTTCCTTAAAGTGTTGCCCTTTAAGAGAAAGATAAAAATAGAAGAAATGAAAGTTGTGGCCAATTTCCTTTGTTTGAAAAGCAAGCTGTTTAACACAGATACATAATTTAGTAGGTCTTTCCATTATAATTAGGAAGCACACAAATAGGAAAGTTGTCCAGAAAACAAACATCTAATGGTCTTATCTAACAAATCCCAATGGAAAAATTCTAAAATAGTGTTATATAAACTTTTTTTGAAGTTTGTTTTAAACGTATTGATTATAAATAAAACACCTCCACCTCAGTAATTCTGACTGGCTATTCGTGAGATGTGTATATTGAAACAAGCTCCACAAATAGCCAGTGCTCTGCAGTCAGTGTGTCTGTGCCCTAGCCTGCCATGGCAGCACTTTCTTCCTATTTTCTGCAGCTGAGTAGTACCACTCCCTTTCCTCTGATCTCAGATAATCCAGCTGATCATCTGAAAGAAGCCACATCACATAAAATATTAAAACAGAGATATGACATTTGATAGAACAGCTTAAAAAGCATTCTCTGTATCTCCTTGTCCCTTGACTTCCAAAACCACAACCAGTCAAAATTTGCATGCAGCTCTCTGAAGATCTTCCCTTTCATTTTACTTATGTTCTGCAACACAAGACATGCTGGATTGAGAGTCGGGGGTACCAATTACCTGGCATTTTTATTTTGCCTTCAGTCTCCACAGAACACCTGCAGTCAACACTCAGCTTTACAGAGGCAGAAGGTGACACAACAACTGCAGGCGTATGTGTAACCTCAGATTTCAAAAAGAGGAATAAGTAAGGTCTCCAACGCTCAACACAGAAGGGGAAAATTGGTCATTTCAAGAGTTTGGCAGTAAAATTGAACAATTTTTTCCCCTACTTTTACTAAATTGCTGGTTTTAATGAAAAAATTCTAAAAAATACGTGCACTAGAAGCATTCTCAGCATTCAGCAGCTCACCAGTGCCTGCACATTAGTGCAGCAGTCAACTTTTCAATCAAAACATCTCTGTGGCCACCATAGACAGCAGGCAGTGGGGAAGCAAGTTCCAGGCACTCTCACACTCCCAGTTCTCTGTTAACTTAGCAATATTTCCAGTGGCAACCACACACCATGGTGGGGCTTCACTGCTTCATGGGCCTTGAAGACAATGACCTTGTCCACCCGAAACAAGTGCCAAAATGCAGGATTTTGTGTCTTGCCTGACAACACCAACCAGCCATTCTTTCCCAGTTCTCACATTTTGGTGTTTTCATTTGATAATAGTCTGTACAGAATTGCCTCAAACAGCCAAGGAAAGTACAAGGTCTAGAGTAAAATATCAAAAGCTATAAATACAATGGCTGCAAGAAAAATAAGAAGCGTCACCTTCACTGTCACCGTCCATCCTTGGGTGGATTTTCCAGGCTAGCTTAATGCAGTGTGCTCTGCACTACAGAGGAAGGCAAAGAACCACAAGTCTCTGAGGAACTCACACAGAGACAGGTTCCTTCCCAGCCCGGTTGTGATGGGGTTTAACCCGGAGTGCATGGACAAGGTACATTAACCAAGCTCATAAGAAATTTTAAGATGGATAAGAGCACCAGCTCCTCCTGCTCAACATCCTGTCTCTAGCTGGGACCAGAATTCAGTTCCTTACAGCAAAGTGAACCTCATTTTCCTCATCTCCTGAAGAAAAAAAAACGTATTATTGATGGGAAAAGAGTTCCCACCAGAGCTGATTAACATGGACTGAGAAGAAGGCTAAAGTCCCTTTTCAAGCTTTCACAGGCATATATAACAGAATCATAAAACTGTGTCGCAAAAATAGGATCACAGAGCAGAAAGCCTTCCTAATTCCCAACTACGACCCAATCCAGAATGGGCACTGCCTTGAGACACGATCTTTTCATCAGAAAGGCTGGCATTTGCAATAGCACTTGACTAACCACTCAGTTTGAGTCAACCTCCTCAACTAGCAACCTATGCAGTCTGTTGATGACTAATGGTAAATGATATAAACAATCACAGGGCAGTCACAGGAAGAAACACCAAAAGCCATCTATATATAGTAAGGAATACTACCTGTAGTCACAAGCTTTATTGTTCAACCAAAACAGCCCTTATTTTACCAAGAAAAACGTTTAAAACAATAAAATAGATTTTGACTAATAAACTGAGTGATTCAGCACTGGCGTCTGATTACCTGGAAGCAAGTAACTGGTAGCATATCTCAGATCTTCCTCCTGCCTCATTACCTTCAAAGACACCAGGGGATGCGAAGACGTTTCTCCAGCTGGCTACGGACAGGGGAATTCTGCTCCACCCATATCCAAACTAAAGCACAGATTTTATTTCTTCTTCCAAGAAGTCTTAATTATTAGGATTCCTGCTCTCTCTCAACCTCACATGAATCCAGAAACAGTTATAGTTCCCAGAAGCCAAAGTGTCAAGAGTCAAAGATGCTGTGTTTGAAAAGCAGAAACGTGGTGGAACCTCTGCTTTGCCTGACAGCTGTGTCAGAAATGCGCCCCCAGGCTCAACCCACATATTTGCAAACTCGGGATCTTCATCCCCTCTGTGATGACCTCAGGCAGCCATATGACTTCCATGAGTCTTGTGAAATGAGCTGCCACTACAAAGAGCAGAAGAGCCCAGCCACACCAACCGGGGCTGAGAAATGCACAGAGAAATGCCCGAGGAATGTATCAGAAACACCCGTCACCTCCAGCATGTGACTGTGAGGCACCATCCTAGAAAAAGCTGGGAAGATCCTGCTTCCAGAAAAAGTGCTGATCCCACTGGCGTAGGTGTGTGGGAATGCTTTTATGGGAATGCCAACAAACACTCAAGAACAGCCCCATCACACGAATGAGACCGGCTGCTGCCAGGACGAGCGAGACAGCCACGCCATTGATGTCCTTGGAAATGGATTCCTGACTTAGCACAGCCACAAAATTAATACTGCCCAAAAGCAAATGATCACAGCAGCAGCATGAATAAGCAGTTTGCAGCAGCTACTACTGACACTGGTGGCACTAAAGCAGAGGCCAAAAATAAAAGCACACCAGGCAGTGTAGTGCTATCTTCCCCAGCTGCATTTCTAGACGAGGCAGAAGTCCCGGCCTTCCAAGCTGAATCTCTCCCCTGCTGGCTACAATACACTTTCTTTTACACCTCTTATGAGGGTATGGAAGTGGCATGTAAACATCACTCAGCTGACTGCAACCCTTCCATAATGGCTAGAACATTGTATAGCTTTGGAAAAAACACAATGAAACATAACAGTCTTATTGTTGCTGATGAATACCACTGCATTGTCCCTAACAAAAGCTAGGATAAAGACTGAGGACACAAGAAAGCAACAACTGGATATTGTTGTTGCAGTTTTAAATAGCTAGGGATTGACAGGCAAAAGTTTCCAATAGGGAATAATTATTCCAGTAGGAACATGTAGACACAAACAAATTACGTTTTCTCAGTCCGTATTTCATTATACTCATTGGTCTTTAAACTTGATTTAAATGCCTTAATACAATGGTTTATTCACTTGCCATCTCTGAGCCTGCAAAAGGCTGGTTCCACATGAGGATATGCGCCAGGAAGCAGTGGCTGAGAGAGGTACCTAAGGCTTATCATGGATACCTGCATCAGCACCAGCTCTCCCTATTACACCACCAAAACTTACCTGTCCTTCCTTAAATAACTCTGCACACTTCTTAAGGAATTGGAATTATATTTATGATGTTCCGGAGGCTGAACTAGAGTGTCTGGTGATCCCTTCTGGTTCTCACTCTGTATTAAATTAATGAAGTGTAAATGCTCAGATTATCAGTGATTACACAGAAAAGGCAGCTACATCCAACCAGTATTTCTGTGATACAGTGGATGATGTTGTGAGCATATTTCAGCATTAATCCAGGCAGAGGCATGAAAACTAGGCTTATTAAATCTTCATATTTGACTAACTTGCAGCCAAGTATAAAACAGGAGCTGTTGGGGATCTCTGGTCTACTAATACAGGTTTTCAGAAAGTTCGGAAGAGACACAAAATCCCAGAGAACTGTGAGACATCTCACATGCAATGATATTTTTCCAAAAGTACCTGGGAGTATTTCTTACACTTTCTAATGCTATTCAGCCCTCTGCCATGAGTTTGATATCAGTTCTGGGAAAGGCAAAGGAATGGCTGATTCTGCATTCCATTAACACATGATTAAAGGAAGCTACTATATCCTGATGGCAGTTTTAATATTGGCGTCGTGTTGTAATGATAGCCTCAATACAGGTTTGCCAAAACAGACCTTCTGAAACTTCTGAAGATTATCTTCTGCTTTTGCTAATAATGAAAATACCATTCTGGTAAAGTTTGATAAACTGTGCAGTGTGACACAATCCTGTAAGGCAAAATTTTTGATTAAGTAAGCCCAGAAGGATAGCTATCAAATGGCTTTAACAACTCAACTACTGACAGAATTCAATATGCAATTTAAAGCAAGAAATCATAAACAAATATATGGGCTTCTAATGGGCAAACTAAAGAAGTATGTATTGTCTGCCTCATTTGGGGCTTTTCTTAATGAAATGAAATAATACAGAATATAATTATTAATTGCGTTTGGAAAGGACGCACAATAAATGGGGGGATGAGGTCAATTCACTGCTAACAATTTAGGCATCATTTATTAAACTGACTAGAAGCAAACAGTATGTGTGACATTATGCCCAAACCTCTGTATGTCTTAATAACAATAAAATACAGAGCACACAAAAAAAATGCAGGATTCTGTTCTAGGAGGTCACGACTTCAGGGAAGAATGAAAGGCCTAGGAGGAAAATCAGTACAATGACAACTCCCCAGATCCCACAGTTCTGCAAAGGGTAACAAGAGCTGTTATGTGGGATTTGTGAGACTCTCACTTATTCACATGCAGGGGCGCGTTACTGTAGCAATACCACATCACAAGTTGGTGTCCACAGTTCAAGAAGAATGCTGACAAATTAGATCAGGTTTGGAGAAGCTCCATGAGAGTGATTAGAGAATAAAAAAAGCCTTTTCATCAAAAATTCAAGGCTTTCAATCTACTGAGTTTATCAGTCTAAGCATGAACTCCGTTTCTGACTATCTACATAAGAAATCTGATATAATGGATGGCTTCATTCTAAAGATAAAAGGTGCAAGACATGCTGGTGAGAAGCTGAAAATGGAGAAATTCAGCTAGAAAAGAGGTAGAAGCAGCTGGGTTATTCAGTTTGTGGGTTATGAATTTTATTTTTATTTTATGTAACAGTAGTGGCATTTAGCTATTGGAACAGCTTAAGAAGAGGTGTGATAGTCTGTACTGCTGGCAGTTACTAAACCACGACTAGGTGGCTTCTCAGACAGAAACCATTTGAAGATCTTGTGGTCTACATTAGGAGAACAAGCTGGGTGACAAAAATATGTCATCTCACATAATCTATGAAGACATCATGCCACCTTTTCCTGTAGTAAATATAGATGAGGTTAGAAGCCTGGCTTTCTATGAAGGCTGTTTAAAAGACACCTACTTCTACATGTTTCTTGGCATTATTTATAAATGAAATTTCTATTCTGATTGGTCTGAGTGCCTGCTTCAGGATGATTTTTTTGTTGTTATTTTTTGTTGTTGTTGTTGCTTTTCACCCATTTTGTTCCCTTATTTCTCTTGGAGAAAAAAAATGGTAGGAGGAGTTTTGTGCAAGTGGCTTCTGTGAAGATACCATGCATGGTTTTATAACCCTTTAAATTATGATTCAACCTGCTCTTAAAATGCAAGATGACACAGAAATCTCCCCTTCTCCAAAAGGGATCAGCTGAGGCCACGGCTACCACACGCATGGTGTTGCACAAGCACGGGCTTGGAAGACAGCCTCAGTCTTGACTCCTATTATGTCCACAAAGTGGAAAATTTCTGTTTTCATGATGCCAGCAACTTCCAGGGGGCTCACAAATTGGGGGAATTTGTTTGTTTTGGGGAGTTGTTTGTTTGTTTTTACACAGGGTGAGCTTTTTCTTGGTTTTGATCTTTTTGCAAAAAGATGTTTTCATAGCCAACTGATAGTTGAAAGTGATATATTTTCACCAATAAAATATGACACCCAACAGCAGAGTTATTTGCACACTGGGGCGTTTATTCACCCCAGGGAAAAAAGCACTTTTAAACATGAAGTTGGGTCCAGCTGGTGTCCAGTTCTGCTTCCACTAAAATCAACGGGTGTCTTGCCAGCAACTTAAGTAGGAGAAGGAGCAGACACGCACTTTGCCAGGCAAAAGCGTTTTATCCAAGTCTAAAAAGAAAAAACAACCCAAAATATGCACCAGACTTCATGACACAGTTCTCTTAGGAGAGCAGAGCTGGCCACCCACACCTCTCAGCTGTCTCTCATTAGGCAGAGACACCCCACATTTAAAATGTGCCATTGTTCAATCCTACACAAAACTGGGAGGAATCCCACTTGTCTCAATACAAATTGCCTACATCACAAATACTAACTGATAAACTTGAGACTGTAACTAATGCAGACATGCATTAACAGGTTCAGATAAATAAAACCAAGCATGACCTCCTCTAAAACCAAACTACGGTTGTTCTAAGAAGGAGTTCATTTTTTAAGCAGTCTTTTAATTCTTCTTTCCTTTGCAGTTCCAGGTTCCATAGAAAGCTGGAGGCTTATGTGCCAAACTGTTGCAAAACAACTGCTATTGCCAGTCCATTTTCAATATGGATAGGGAAAAGAATACTGGATACACTGCAAGAAAACCCACAGGTTTTGCCTGATAACTGTACAATTTTGCACCCTGAAGAAACTCAGAAAAGCGTCATATTAAGAGAAAGATTTTTTTGGCAGCACCTCTAAAAAGTGTCTCCACTAGGAATACAGCAGGACAGAAAAATTGTTTGGGTTAGTGAAAACCTCAGAATTGGGGCATTCAGACTTAGACTGAGAAGAAAACACTTTGAAAAACACAGTTTGATTTTGTAATTATATAATTTTTCTATTGGGCCATAAAGTATTAGTAACTGCTGAATGCCTTTTCTTTTTTTTTTTTGTTCAAATATCGGGTCTCTAGAGATGTATATATGCATTTATAAATCGAGAGAAGAAGTCTTTGCTGTGGGCAAATATTATTTTTTATATCTGTCACTTGTGCATATAAACTGTGCACTCTCAAACCTGGTCATGTTTGCACTCCTGTAATTTTTCCTTTCAGACTTCCTCCAAGACAAAGCACCGAGATACACAATAACTCAAGTTCTCCACCACCAAAAGAAAACAATGTAAGATTTGATCACAATTATTCAGAAGCATTTATGAGTGCACCATCAATAACAGACTGTAGGAAAAGACCGAATGGGAGAAGCACAATTTTCAAAGACTAAAATTATCTAACTCTTATGCTGCAGGGGGTAAACTTTCAAAGTGATGCACAGGGAGTAGTGCACACAAATCCTATTATTGGTTAACAGGATTTCTGTGTGGAACTCCTCAAGCTCTGCAAGAAAAAAAAATTACCCCTAAGTGCCCTAATGTGAATATTTACCAAAACAGACACTTAATTTCCAAATGCATACTTATGAGTGCTTTGACGTTTTACGAGCAATTTGAAACAGGTAGCAAGGCAAAGTAATAGAAGCGGCCAAGTACCAATTTCATGACATTATTCTCTTTTGCCATGATGCTATTATGTTGAACTTCAAAGCCAGAGCATTACAGATGCCTGATTTACTAGCGAAGGGATGCTCTGCAGATGCAGTGCCTGCCCTGTTTTGGATCAGATAGAGCAGAATCTTCACCTGTAGGCTTGGGGCTTTAAAATTGGCTCAAGAGGCATTTCTGTATTTCAGTTTTCTGCTCAATTTTACCTGCCACCAGTTCCACTGATTTCTCAACTTCTTCCTTGTCTACTAGTGAAGATCACAAAATCATAGAATTATAGACTGGTTTGGGTTGGAAGGAACCTTAAAGATTATCCACTCCCACCCCCTGCCATGGGCAGGGATACTTTCCACTATCCCAGGTTGCTCAGAGCCCCATCCAACCTGGCCTTGGACACTGCCGGGGATGGGGCAGTCACAGCTTCTCTGGGCAACCTGTGCCAGGGCCTCCCCACCCTCACAGGGAACAATTTCTTCCTCATATCCAATCTAACCCTCCTCTCTGTCAGTCTGAAGCCATTCCCCCTTGTCCTGTCACTCCAGGCCCTTGCCAAGAGTCTCTCTCCCTCTTTCCTGTGGGCTCCCTTCAGGCACTGCAAGGCCACAATGAGATCACCCTGAAGACCGATGATGATATCTCAGAAATTCAGAATTTGTAGTTATGTCACTGCTTACCTTTGAAGGAACCTATGCACTTCCTAAACCAGGTTATCAGAATTATTTTGCAATCCAGATTACAGGCTTCTGGAATTTTTTTTTTTTAATTTGACACGAGTTGTGGGTAGTACTAACACAATACTAAATGAGTACTTCTCATTGGTTCTCAATGGTTTGTAGTTTTACTGTGTACATGTCATTAAACTGTGTCACTTTCTCCAACAAATAGAAATGTTCACAGTTAATATGAATTATTCTGTTAGAAGTGGTCTATATGTCTATACTATTTTTTTAAAGTGATATTAAAAGAAACTCATTCTCAGCATTCTTGCAAAATAATCAAGGGGCATATGAATTGTCTCAAAACAATCCCAAGACCACGTCTAAACCAAAACTTTTTTCTCCAGTGCCACTTACCTCTGCCTGAACACCACTATATTCAACACACAGAACTGCCAGATTCTGTCTTTCCATGATTTAAAGATGTGCTTTGGACAATGATAAGCAACCCTGTATCCAGAGTGCCCTGAGAGCCAGCCTGATAAAATGATCAATACACCTGATGCTTCTGAGAAAGGCCTCTTGCATTCTTAGATGGAAACAGATATCAAATTATTGCTGATTTCTTGGATTTCAGGCATTAAGGGGAAAAAAACCCAGGGGTGTATGTGTGTGTGTGTCAGTCTCCAAATACACTTGTGGCCACTGCAGAGGAAAACAGCTGGTCAAAACATATTCCAGCAGCTTCCATCCACACAGCAAAACAGGAACGGCGGAAGGGAACCAACCCTGCAGCAGTTCAGGGCAGCAGCAATATTTAAAGTGTTATCAGTGGTGTGTGGAACATTGCATCTTAGCATCCACCTTGCTGGAAAACCAGCACAAATCAGCTCCAAAAAATAATCTGGGTGGGGTCAGGATCCAGCAGGAGATGTCCTAAATGGTGACTGCAGTGATGGGTAGATTGTCCCTTTGCTCTGTGCTGCACAGCACGGAAGGAGAAACAAAGCATCCTCCTTTTCTAAGCAGAGGAGAACAATTCCCACCTGGAACAAAGCCACCTCCTGCACTGATTTCACTACATCTACGAAATTAGGTGGCATTTCAGACAAACAGAAAAGTAGAGCAAAGTTAGACAACACTGCAAGTCTAGCGCTTTATTAGCTATCCATTTTGACAGGGATAATTTGAAAATATTTATAATTCATGTTCCCCAGTTAAAAAAAAAAAAAAAAGAAGTAGTAGTAGTAGTAGCTTGAATAAATTTCCAGGAAACTTGATTGGGAATTTTCTATTCATGTCAACTTTCCCAACTGTATAATCCTTTTCATGATAGTTGGCACCTGAAGTTCAGCCCCCAAAGTTTTGTGCTTGTATGAGAATTCCAGTTTACATTTAAAAAAAAAAGTCCAGAACAAAAACAACCCCCCCACCACCACGCTGATTTGTACTGCTCCTGGTCCTGGGAGTAGTACTTGGAAATGTGAAATCTGTGTGGCCAGAGCCAGAGGGCCAAAAAAAAAAAAAGAAAAAAATCCCAAAAATACGTGGATGGGGTTTTGATTGTTAAGAAACCAAACCAAAGTAGTTTCATCATTTCTAGAAGCCTGACTCATTACTTTGATTGCCAGAAGTGGCAAATATCAAATAAATATTAAGTAACCTCCTCTGGCAGATTTGTTGATTTTTGTCAGATCCTTGCTGCTGACTCTCAGCAAGGACACAGCTGCTGACACTTGGCTGTCACCACAAGGAGCCACATCTCCTCTTCCTCAAACAGCAGATCCACTCGCAAGTCACTAAGAATTAATGGCAATACAGGATTAGGAGGTAAGGCCACACTAGAAGGAAAGGACCCCTTGATCAAGTATGAGAAATGGATAATCTTGTCACTAAAACAACATCATTCGAGATCTAAGCTCTTGTTCCTGCCCTCGCAAAGTCTGTGCTGCCACAGAGAAGAGCTGGGCTCTACAACATTCCCAGTGCTGAGTTCCTCAGGAGGCTGGAAAAAAGGCCTTTGGTAGGTGTATTCCCCAGGAATGAGGAATCACATCCTGGTTCAGAGCCTGGGCTAGGCCAGGCTACCTCACCTCCCATTAATGTCATTAATAAGTGAGCAGGCTAAGCACCTCTCCAGGCTCCTTCAGGGATTATCCTGGATTTTACCCACTGATTCACAAACCTGCAGTGACTCGGTGTTGGAGCTGGTCTTTCCTGGCATATCTAAACTTTTGACAGAGCTTCTCTTCCAGTGACAGACATTCTGATTTTTGAAGGCAACTTTCACTAGGAAAAACCTCTCTGTTTCCAAAGCAGTTCTCAATCCTCCCTTTTAAATTAGAGCCCAATATTAGCTTTTCACTCTTGGAGTCTAAAATTTCATCAGTTCAAACAAATAAACCCAATAACATCCTTTGAAGACTGCCATAATGGAAATAATTCTGACTTTGTGCAACACTGCAGCAGAAGGTTCATAAACTATTTCTTTTAGCCAAAGTTGCTGCATGAAACCAAAGAGTTGTTAAGACAGTAACATTTTGTTTTTAATAACTTTCAGAGGTATATTTGCTGTCACACCAGAGCTCAACATCTTCTTAGCTGTCATCTTATTTCAGGAGCAACAGCAATTTCTAAATGCTGTATTTCCCAAGATCAGGAAAAAGTTACCTTGTATGTTGAACAGAAAAAAATTAGCATTGAAGCCACTCTACAACTGATTGAAAAAATGACCAAAATTTGCTTGAAATTAAATCAGCTGTTCAAAGGTACAGACAAGGGGGAGATGAAGTCACATTTTCATGAGCCTGTCTCAGCTTTTCAAATTCCCACTACTAAAAGACAATTCATGTTTATATAAAATTTAATACGCAAGCTGTTCACCCATAATATTAAATTGCCCCTTTACATTTAATATTTGCGAAAATCGCTGAGTTATTTATGTCCCAGATAAGACTGCAGCACATGTGTATTAGCTATTTCATCACACCAGATTTTAGCATGTATTTATTATGAAGCTGTTGCCATTATAATGCCAAAATGCCTATTGCTTCCAAGGAGAAATATATTATCACTGGAATGTTCCTACATGCACAGCATGTAGCTATGGAAATACAAAGTCATATAGTTCTTTAGAGGTGCTAAGTATGGCACAGATTGACTGGGAGCCTGCAGGAAACCTGCTCTGGAAGTCCTGTAAGAGCAATTTTTTTCTCCTGTCTTTCAAGGGTACTGAAATCCCCGCTCCTGACATCTCTCTGATAAATGCCATGCAACATCCCAACAGCAGGGCTCAACAGCACTACGAAAACCAAGATGAGCTTTACAGTTCCAGTAACTGGGAATTAAACTGCACAGGCGTGGCACCAAGTCAGTGCTTTTAATGAACACAGAACAAAATGCACCAACAATTTTAGGGCCTACAGAACTGACTGCTCAGGTTATTCTGATTCCCGGTAAAATTCTCTGTTCTGAACACAGAAAAAAACCTTGTGAAAATATGGAGTAGGGTGGGAAATGGTATAATTAGTGCTCCAAGTTAGATCAGTGACACAGTTTCATCTAAGTCCTAAGTTTCATCTAAGGCTGCCATTTCCTAGAAGGCTCAGAGAAGTGCTGGGAGCACACAGAGGTATGGAGAAACTCTGGTATTACAGATTGAGATTGCTCACATTGGAAAAGAGATAGCAAAAGTACAGCAAAGCTTTAATGGGGTGGAGATGGGGAGGTTGGGAATTCCTGTTCCTTCTCCCACCCAAAAAGTGGCCCCCAACGGATTGTAAAGAGGGTCAATGAAAAAGTGATAAAGAAGTAATTGTTAGCCCACACATAATTAGATGGCCATGGGAAGTCACCAAGGCCAAGAATTCAGAAAGACTCAGAAGAGGATTTGGGCATTTCTATAGACAACAAGTAAAACCAGTTACAATAGCAAATGTTAAAAAAAAACAACTATGGGAAAGAAGACAAAATCTCTTGCTTTAGGGGCCACAGATTTATGATCTTACTGTTAAGGATTATCCCAAGACTTCAGGAAGAATAGAAAACTTGAAGTCTGCCTGCAGTGGGGGTTTTTAGACCCTCTGAAGCATCTGGTGATGGCCACACAGCAAGAAACGCTCTTAATCCTCTGGTCTGACCCTCTTTAGCAATCCACATGTGTATAAAAGAGAACATTAAGTGTACCCAGTCTATTTGTATTGGATCCAAAGAACAGTGCAACCCAATGCAGATTCAAGAGAAAAACAGTTTTTATGAAATCTCTGATGAGGAGACATGCAGAGCACTACAGTGACCCAAAATATCAGCTGGAACCCCGACTATAACAGGCTAAACACAGAACTGCCATAGCAAGAAAATATATTATTAAAATCCTAACGTGAAAAAGGTCTGCATTTCATCTATCTGATAAATATCCTGAGCAAAATACTACTGGTTTATATAAAAAACAATGGCAGGTAGAAACACTTCAGCTTTTGAACAAAAGGCAGCTCCTTAGAGAGAAGCTCTAGGCTCCCATCCCCAGTGAGACATTTGGCAGGTGTGGACCTGGGAACACACACTCGCTGGGCCAGGTGACTCTAAATTCGCCTTTTCACTCCCACAGAAGACTCTTCTGTTTTGTACTAACAAAGTCCAAAGTACCTCATCCTCTAAGACACTAAAGAATGTCTCTGCATGGCAGAGAAGCCACAGCATCAGACTTCTCAGTTCTGATGACAGCCTATGAACACCAGATCCCTCATTTAGCCCTCAATAACACTGACCAGAACATCACCATTATTTAGTTCCTTCAATTAATTACCACTTTGCAAAGGCTTTGTTACATAAATTGGTTTCCTATACATATTAGTGCCTTTCCATCTCCCTGTGGGTCCACTTGATGATGAAGTGGCTTTTTGACTGCAGAGGACTGAGTGTCACCCAGATGCCTCTACCTACATACTTAATGTCCCTTTCTGGCCTAAAATTCCCTGTATGTAGAAGCAAGTATTAGTATTCTAACTGTGGCACCAGGAGCTGCTGAGACTCTGCCAAAAGCGTGACAGATTTATATAGTGCAGAAGGGATGATGCAGGAGACCAGGAGAGGATCTGGATTTTGTCTCTCCTGCTTTGCTGTCCTCCATCTTTTTTCTTCCCCCTCGTCCCCTCTGAATTTGCCTTTTCCCTCCCTGTCCCCTGGCTGTTCCAAGGACACATTATAATCCATGTGACACTTGATTTGTAGCTTTTGCCCCTCAGTAACTCTGGTAATCATGCCTCTTGTTTAACAAAGCAGCTCTGGAGGAGACCGGGAAAGGGCAAGTGAGTATTTGGGAAAGAAGTATCTGGTTAAAAGTTGAGCCTTAAAGTTGAGCCTTTTCCTTCTCCTCCACACTTGAGTCACTAAGCCAAACTCTCAGCACAAACACACCTGATGATTCACTGTAGCAAAAGCATTGGAACTGACAGAACAAACCACGAAGAAGCAAAATGATGTCAAACAAAACAGGAAAGGAAAAGTTTAGGATGGATGCAAGCTGGCAGATGAAAAAGTTCCAAGCATGGCATCTGGTTCTGCAGAGAGTTTTCCTCAGGCTTTGGTATATGCAGATAAATACCTCAGACAGCTGCAAAAAATCATTATAGATAAGAACAGAAACTTATCTTAATGAACATGTATTCTGCAAATCAACAAGGAGATGGGGAAGGAAGGAGGATAATTTTCGGAGTCTAATCTTGGACTCAACTACAAGAGAAGTCAAAGGAAACTGAGTATACCAAGTACTGACAGAGGACCATGATGAAGAAAATGCTATTGTAAACTTCACAGCAGGATGTTTCTGCAGTGTTAAGTAGAAACTTTTATTTGGAATTTGTTTGCTGCAAAGCCGCTAACATTTTTAGCACAAGACTTAGATTTAATTTTAATAGGTCTGAGCAACAGACATATTTACAGTAGCAAAGGTGTTTTATTTTGTTTTCATTACAGAATGCTCAAATGGCTAATTAAAACGAAATTCTATTGCCAAAGGAAAAAAAAAAGTCAGAGCCAGTGTCTTTTTAAAATTACCTGATGTTTAAGGCAGACTAAATTGAGTCAGTTTCTGGGAATGTGCGTGCTCTGACCTGTGTGAAAAGGCTGCTGAGGGACTGTGTACAGGCAAGACGGTTACCATGGATACCTCACTGCTTTAGGTGTAGAAGCTTAACATTACAAACAACTTTGCAGCATAAGGCTACCGGCTTCATAAAAACACTGGAAAATAACAATGAGCTCTGAGACAACCATTATGATCTGCTTTGTGACATACAAATATAAATCTTCTATCCTATGGCAAAAGACAAAAGTAGGACTGAGGGGACATGGCCAGATCTTCAGGCCTTAATTTACAGTCTGCTTCTGAAAGATGCTATGGTCTTTGGCTCACACTGATGATAATGGGACCTGCAAGTAGGCAGCTTGCCTCAGAATATTGTCCTCCTGCCTGAAGTTTTACCTAAATTAGGACTCTGAACTTGAGCCAATGCAGCAGAGGCAGAGGGAGACACAGTCAGAGTCAAAAAACTGCAATTATTTTAAATTTTCCCTTTGATAGCGCAAGTTACTCTGTAAATACTACCACAGGGTTTATGGTATCACCTACGCTCATTGCATGGAAGGACAGAGCTTTCACATGAGATACTACAATGTATTCCCACATCCTTCCAAGAGCACTGGGTCTTTGTGGGGAGATGCTGACTGTGCCTGCTGGGCAGTGAGCTGTGTGCCTACTGAATGCCCTCAGCCTCCACAGAGGCCAGAGACTTTGTAGCTTTACAAATGCAAGCCCATCTCTTGGCCTAACTAGTGCTGCACCTGTCAGACAGACAGTCTCCACGAGAAAAGAAAATCTGCTTCATACCATTCTAATAGTGGCAAAAGAGAGTCCCTCCCTCATACCAAACTATCTGATCTATTGATCCAAGAGCCAACCATTTTTCAGGCAGTGAATGCATCTGTCTCCTCCTTCACCTCGAGTAAAGGTTCACAGAAAATCACTTGAGATGCTTTCTCCTGCTTCTGGTATTAAATTACACACAAAAGAAGTTCAGGTGCAGGTGAGGCTGGGGTTGTTTCGGGGGATTAAAAATCCATCTCAAGGAGATTTATGATCATTTCAAATATTCCACAGCCAGGAGGTCACATGGATCAAAAGCAGTGCTCATAGCTGGTAAGAGGAAAATGTTTTGACATGGTTCAACAAGATTATAGATGTATTTATTGCAAAGCTGTGATGGCCAAACCCTTCCATGAGGCAGGACAGCAGAACAACATGCTGGGAGAGCTGCAAGTTACAGGCTAAGGAGCAATCAAGAAGTTGGAGCTGATGTGGGATGCAGAGGGGGCACTCAGCTCCTGAGACTCAGCTGAGCACAGATGTGCATACCTCCAATGTTTCATAAGCAAATAGCAGGTACCCCTCCAGCTTTTTGCAGACATACCTAACAGAGCAAAGTAGACTCCTTTCATGCTCTGTCAAATATTTCTGGCAGTGGGTGCATTCCCCTACACTGTAATGAATCTTGTACTGAAGGCACCCTGAGTTTTCGCCAGCACAGAACCATCACTTGGCCTTCGTGGCACAAATCAAAAGGGGCTCATCCAAATGACTGAAACCCTAGATCTGTGCCACGAGAGACCACTTTTTCAACATCAGGCTTTCTTTGTGCCCACAGTTACAAGAAGGAATAATACAGATCACATAAATGGCAAAGTAATTGATTCTCTCTGCAAACCAAGTAGGCAGATTTTAAATACCACAGCGCCAAGGGCCCACTTGGCTCGTTTGAGAGCACTGTGGGTGCTCAGGTCCCCTTGCTGCTCTCCCCATCAGCATTTCTACTACAGCTACCCGAGGTTTGAAATGGTCAGGAGCAGGTGCAATGACTGGGAAACCTTTAAAGCAGTAAACACCACTTTCCTAGGGGGTAAGGGTGCAAACTTCCTGCTTGTTATGACTGATCCCACTGGGAACACTAAGCAGGCAATGCTAGCAGCAAGGGAACAAGGAAAGTGCGGCTGGAGTGATCCCATCATGGCTCTAATAACATTAGCAATCTTTTTACTGGCTTTAATGGGATTTGGATCAGGTGCAAAGGAAGCCACCTTACATTCCCCTGATCTGTTACTCCTACCAGCACAGCAAAACCGTCAAATCCCAAGCATCTGGTTTTGCATGTCTGCACTCCATGACACACACAAAATAACCTCTATAATTGTTAGACAACTTGTTTCTTAATCTGTTAATGAGAGGAATTAGTAAAGTAGGTAAGAAAAGGAAGTAAAGAATTAAAAACGAATGTTTAACTTGGTATTTTCCCCTCTAATGATGTTGCTGCGTATTTTAAGCAACCAACCATCCAGAAGAGGCCTGTAAGTGGCTAGAGCTATACTTACAATATTATTAATTTTCGTATACAGAGAGAGGGAAACGAAGTACTCACAAAGCACATTAAAGCCTCCCATGTATCAGAGCTATGCTGCGTGTCCAAAACCACTGCTAATGCTGTATGAACTGCAACAAATGCCACCCGATTTTTCTGGATTTTGCCTGTGCTACAGTTTAACATCAAAGGGAGTATTTAAAAAATACTTCATTATGCACAGTGTTGGCTGAGGTTTGTCACTATTCCTTGCCCTTCTAATGAAGAGATTAAGTGGATTTACAGAAAGACATAAACTCCTTGGTGTTTTCCTAGATAAAGAATCCCACTCCTCCTCATTTAAAAGCTGCTAGCCTTGCTGTAGGTGGTAATTATGTTGAGGGTGAATTGCTGTGGTTTCTGTCTGGCAACACCCAGCATTGGCACATGCAATCCCCACAGTGTCTGGAAACAGCATTACATCAAACCATCCAAGCTAGTGGCTTACACAACCAGCCCTTTGAAATCTGTCAGCTCCAGTGACTTGCTGTGTGCACTTCTGTTTGTCAGACATCAGCTTCATCACTTTTATCAGGTATCAGCCTCCTTTAAAAATAAAATTTGGAAGCATTGACCTTTAGCCTAACTTAAAATCTTAGGATGAAAACAAAAATCTACATATCAAACAGCAAAGAACTGCTTGATTTTAACACCAAATCTGACCTCAGTTCATAAGAGGCTGTGGGTGCACCCATGCATCACTATGGAGAGGAACCTCAGAAAACACAAAAAACAGACAGCACCGGCAAGGCAAGCTGCAAAATTCTGCTTGTGAAACTAATTTGTGAAATGGGTTTATCTGGAGCTAGCCTAGAGATCCCTAAGGCAGGGCAGCACTGCACACTGTAAGCAGGCACATCCCATCATTAAATCTAAGAGCTATGGATCAGATTCTTAATTAAAATCAGTTCTGCTGGGATCTCTGCACCAAAATTAAAAATCACTGAGAAATCTCAAATCAAACAAGGCGTTCATGTCTCCAGCTCTCCGGCAGCCATGCCATATTATGTGAAGACCTGTGAATAAGAATTCTCTCCAGAAATCAGTGGGACCAGACATCAAGCAGGGACTGCTCAGCTCAGAACAGCTGTATCTGCAGCATAGCTGTGTGTGAAGCAGGCAACAGCCTAAGCCACAGAATCACTGCATTTTCTACACGATTTGAAAACAAACACGTTGTACTTTAACAAGAAATACTGTAACTATGTCCTTGGAGGATTGTTGTTCTGTACCAAAGAATTATTTCCCTTCCCTCTCCTCCCCCACTTCCCTCCCCTATGAATTAGTAAATGAATTTCTGCCACAAACCCTCAAACCATATTCTTCCCAATCAAAGAGTCAAACGATACCCAAGAGAGCAAGGCAGCACAGAACCAGTGAGATCCTGCAGACAGCCAGACTGGGTGGAAAGCTCCTGTCACTGCCACACACAGATGGGCACACACAGAAAGCCTATGGGGGGAAAACAGGACAATACCAGAAAGAGGATTACATCCAAACTACGTTGCTGGAAAATGTTCTCCTGAAACTGGACAGCTGAATCATCTGCATCCAGACAAAAAAAAAAGATGATACACAACAAAAGACAGTCCATCTAATTTAATAAGTAAGCACAGTTTCGGTGTTTTGCCTTTTTAATTTTTATTTTGATCTTACACCACAAGTTTGGAAACAATTCCTTAAGGGCAAGGTCCATATTATGGTAGAATCCAGCATGGGCACTTATGGGCAAAAATATTACAATCTGCATATATTTCCAGGGGAAATGAAGCCTGCAGTTTAGCTCAGGGTCTGCACTTCAGTGTTTTAGCAAATGGGGGACATAATGTGTGCCTGTGAACTCAGCCAGAATACAGATCCAAGAAGATGGGATTCTTATAATGTTTTTTTTGTAAGACGCAGTGCTACAGGGGCTAAATAAAAAGCTTTTGAAAAAGTCATTGCACATAGCATGAGAATAAAGTGCCAGTCCCAGCAGTGGCCGCACAGCCGGCATCCACATTGTACAACAATCGCACAGCTCAAATCGTGACTATGAAAGGACAGCCCAAGCAGCAGGTGGGATGGAGGGATGGCAGGGGGCCATACCCCAGCACCTCTCTCTCCAATCTCTCTGTTCATCAGTCATGTCACACGGGCTGTTCCCCTGCAAGGAACATCCAGAGGAACAGAGAAACTAGAAATGCGTGTCCCGGGCAGGGGAAGCAGCTGGCAGGCATCTGTAATTGAATTCCAGGAGGACTTGGGCTATTTTTAAAACTCTCTGTAGGCTTTTTTTTTTTTTTTTTTTTTTTAACAGGTGAACATTTCCAAAACCCAACACAGTTTTAAAGTTTCACTGCATATATCTCTGAGTTCCAGCACCATGTAAAAATCAGGCGATAGCAGCAAAGCATGAGCAATCAGAACCGGATTCTAAAACTCTGCACCAAGAAGGGAAAAAAATAATCAGTTTTCCCTGTAACTGTGTATTTTAAGGATAAAGAACTTTTGTCTTGAAGCGCAAACACACAAACCCTCTTCTACTGTATTTATACTCTACAGGGACACTGATTTTCTAACAACTCCAAAATAAAACAAATGTCATTCTTTATGTGCTCTGCTTCTGCAGTATCTAGTAACCCATAGCTCTGAGGGCACATTGGTATTTAAGGAATGAAGCCCTACAAAATGTAGGCTACAGAATGGGAAGAGTTTTGCTGTTCTCTTTCTGTAAGTGGTACCTGAATAAGGTGTTTCCAGTTGACCAGTCAAATGCTTTTAGCACTGGCAGAGTCAAGCAGGACTCCTGGCATGCTTTTGTTCATGAGCAACCTGACCTGCTCAGGCTGTAGTCAGAGCTTTCCACACCTTTGGTGCTCCTTTATCTTCTGTAATGCCTGTTAGATGATAACCACAGTCCTAAGATTCCCTCTCCACAGCTTGGGAGAAGAATGGCCCTTTATTCTGAGAGGAGGCCTGTTGTTAATCTCCAGCTGTCAAGACCTCTGACTCTGTTTACCTGTCTGGGCACTCCCTCTGCTCATGAGTGGCAGGGTCTGGCACCACTTCTGTACCCATCCTTGGAAGGATCAGCAATGGATGGTTAAAGGACCTGAAATAAAGCTCAGCATGGCTGATATGAAGCAGGAAAAAACAAGGATTGCTAAAGCTGCAGTGAGGAAAAGTTCTCATTTCGCTCACAGCACAGTCCAGTCTGAGCTGTACTCATTTATTTTCTGAGTTGCTGCAGCAAGTTAAATTCTCTGATGATAATGAGCAGTCACCAACTGCATCACCAACTCATTAAATCAACTCAGTATCCACTCGTTAGCAAACACATTTATACTCTCTGGTTTTTAAGACTCACTGGCTAGCAAAAGCACAACATAAGATATTTGTTGGGGTATAATTTCTATTATTTTTGTTCTGATTTGTGGAAAACGATCCTTATGTAGCAGCACCATGCCTCCCTCTGTCTTTTGACTGTGCTAGATTATACACAAAACCTGTTACTTTTAAAAAATAGTCAGAAGATAAAGCCAGGGATCATTTTCAGCTCTTTGCAAGACAGGGTTATGTAACTATACATAACAATGTATATTTAAACATGGGTCTGCTGCGTATAGAGAGGTGAAGTGAAAGAATAGAGGAAGAGCAACAGAAGGGAAGACAAAAACCTCTTAACCACCAAAAAAATAAGCCATTTTGTGATGCTTATTAATACAGAAACAACTCCAACAATAACTTCCTCTTGGAAATACAATAAATACAGGATAATAGAATGTGTATAATATACAGTGATACTATTTGTTGAATATTCCCCAGATGCACAACCAGTACACCTGATCTTATCAAATAGCATTGGAGTTTGTAGCAAGCACAGCTTTATAAAGGGCTATTTTCTTACTGTAGTGGTGGCAGGGGAAATGTTTTAAGAGGAAAATGTTTTGACTGCCATGCAATCAGACTGCCGGTAAGCAGTATATTCTGGCCCTTAGAAAGTAGGGGAGATTTAATACAGCTCAAAATTTCGGAGGGTTTGGTTTCTTCACAGCTCCTGGGCAGCACTATTATTCTTTTCAAGGGCAAGACAATGAACATTAGCTTCCATCAGAGGAGGAAGGATGGGATTTCAAATGGTACTTTGGAGAAATGGTGAATGCTGCAGGGTGGGGATGGGGGAAGCACTTCCCCATCTTTCAGCTCTGTTATGTCAATTTGCTGCTCAGCTGGTTATCAATAAAGATTGTTGCTTAAATTTAAAGCTGCCCCAGATGCTCCACATTTGGTGGGGTTTTTTCCCTCCCCACAGTCAAAGGACCTTCTTTTTTTTTTTTTTTTTTTTTTTTTTTCAGAGAACTGGATAAAAGGTGAGAGGTTGATGGCAAGAACATCTGCGGCTTCACACAGGCACCCTTGTGCAATGCCACCGGGGAGTCACACACAATTTATGGAAACTCCTCACAGGCCACCTGCACGCCCAAACCTCAGTGCCTGCACTCCAGCATCCCTTGCCAAATCCCGCATCCCCAAACGCGGGGAGGCACCTCTGCTGCCTGCAGAACCCCTTCTCGAGGCGGCGGCAAAGCGGGAGAGGGCCAGGTTAATAAATAAAATGCTGTTCTATGCTCTTGCGGCGAGGCGGGGGCAGCGGGGAAGGAGCGGGGGCTCTGTTTGTCCCCCGGTGCCGCTCCCGCCGCGTTACATAAGGCGCAATTCCCGGCTCCCTCGGGCGGCGCAGGGGATGCGTGCTCCATGCAAATCCAGCCCCGCAGGAACCTCGGGAGCCATTTCTCAGCTCCTGCCGGCGGGGCCGCGCTCCCCGCGGGCTCGGGGCCGCAACACGGAGCCAGACACTGCGCCCATTACATAACAGCGCCCGCGCCTCCCCCGGCGGCCCCGCTCACATGCGCCGCGGTCACATGCCCAAACAGCTCATTAAATCGCTGCCCGAGCAAAGGCGATTACAGCGCGGGGGCCAATTTTAAAGGTGGAAGCCGGCGCCTTGCACTCGCCCGCAGCCCCCCGGCCCAGCGCGCTCTCCTGCGGGAGCGGCCCCGGGGCACCGCAGCTGCGCGGGCCGGGCACCGCTGGGCACCGCTGGGCACCGCTGGGCACCGCTCTGCCCCGTCCTGCTCCCGGCCGGGCCCGCCTCTCACCCCAATCACCCTCCTGGCACGGGTGGGAGGGCTGGGGACCAGCCTCTCCTGTCCAATGCGTGCTCACCGCACTTGTCACTCGCACAATCCCAGGATTGTTAGCGCTGGAAGGGACCCCTGGAGCTCGTCCAATCCAACCCCCCTGCCTTGGTGACAAAGGAACGCGTCCAGGTGGGTTTTGAAATGCCTCCAGTATCATCTGGAGGGATTTTCTGCAAAAAAGGCAGGTGGTATTTTCTAATGGATATATATTGGCTGTTTGGGATAAAACATGCTGCTCCCTGTGTCAAAGACGAGGGCTAGATGCCCTCCAGGCACAGGGGCCCCTCCCAGTGTCACCATCTGCAGGTCTGCATCCCCACAGGTATGACAGATATAAGCCCTTCCACAGGTATGACAGCCACGGGTCGCAGCCAGGTGCTGGGAGGAGTCTGGGGTTAACACACGCCCCAGGTCTCCTACCAACATCCATCTCGCTGCCTTGGAAGCTGGTAGCCACCCCACCCAGGCCGGGCAGCAGTGCCTGTGTGCCACGGGCACGTTTGCCGGGGAGGGTGCTCCATACAAGCCCCTCTGCTTTGTCGTTTGTTAGAGCACCCCCTTGGGTTGCAGATTTTTGGGGCCACCTTGACCCAGAAATCCTCCTTCAGGAGAACAGGCATTGCAAACCGAGTTGGCCAACACAGCAGGAAGAGTCTCTGGAGTCTGTACAACTCAAGAAGCAACTCTTTTCGTGGATGCCAACATTTCAGAAAATTTCTTAAAGCATGTTTTTTTCCAATAGAAGCCAACTTCAGAACAAGAATTTATACAGTAAGCCAAGCTTAATAAATTAATTTTTTTTAAAGACTTCATGCCATTTTTTCCCCCAACAAATCTTTCATTCACAAAGCCCAGGAGCACACTCCTTGATTTAGGGAGGAGAAAACGGGCGCCCTGCCAACCTGCGAGGTTCTGCACTGTCATATGCAAAGTCCCGCTTCCACTTTCAGAGACCTTCTCTCAAGGTGAGTCACTCAGTCCTCTGGAGAGGAGCCCGAAACGGGAGTGAGCTTGTGCTACTTAAAAGTACCCTGTGCTGCACTGCCACGTGCCCACGGGGGTGGCACCTCGCTGCTCAGCAAGCTCAGGGCAAGAGGCAGCGCTGTGCTCAAGTAGCCTGTCCGGGGGACGTCAGCTCCCTTCCCTTGTCCTTCAGCAACCCTCTTCACCACAAAAAAATCTAGAATTACCTAAGTTCTGGGCCTAAACCCAGCGCTCACCGAGTCAGAAACAAGCATTAGGGCAATATATCTGTTGACCAATCTCAGGGAAAAAAAAAGCTTCCCCAGGGTGGCTGTTGCTCAAGTCAGATGGGCAGTGGAACTTGTTTTAGCTGCACATGTGCTTTCCTAGCAGGAACGTGTGTGAAAGAGCCCCTTTGTGCAGGGCTGCAGCTGCCTGGTGCTGCTTTGGCACCTCCTGTGGCTCTGGAGGCCCCTGCTGGAAGATGGAGCTGGACGGGCACGGCATGGGCAGGGGCACGGAAGCAGCCACTTTTTAGCTGCGAAATTAAGAGTTGAGAATCATGCAGAAGAGACTTGAGAAAACTCTTTTAATTTACTCTGATTTTACTGCCTCACGGTTCTTGCAGGGGGCAGAGCCCCAGCTGGCTCAATAGTAAAATCACACTGCATAGGGCTTAGCAGCAAAACAGACAGATAGTGATCAAAGTACTGAACTTAAGACACAGAAGCCATAAACTGTGGGGTAGATCAAAAGAAAACGTTATTCCAGCAACATTTCCTTTCCTGCTCCCAAATAAAGTCTTTCTTCAACTAAAAGTCAGGAAAAAAACATAGAGAAAAAGTATGTGCAAATATAGGAAAGAGTTAGTTTAAAGAGACAAAGGAATTGTTTCTTTCATTTCAAATTGTTTATAGTTTAAAATTTAGATTAAATACATGATTAATTAAAATATATATCAAATAGTTTACTTCCTGGGTTTTTTAATTTTTTTTTTTTTTTTTAGAAAGGAAATAAAAGACCTGCATTTAGAGTGCTAGAATTTGCTACTGAGTTATAACAAGATCTTTCAGTATCACAGGTATGGAAATAATCTCTTTACATAAACAGCTTCATCTCGGTCACGTGGCTCCCTGCAGACCACACTGGGGACAGCAAACCCTTCTCAGCAGCCTCGCTGAGCATCAGGTGGGACTCCAGAAGGAGCCAGTTCAGCTGCCACCTCCCAGCCCTGTGCCCACACACAGCCAGCACTGCTATCACCTGCAGGCACAAATAGGTACCACTTTGGCCAGATTTCTGCAATACAAATTACTCATTTCTATCTAAGCACATCCCAACCCCAAGTAATCTCCTAAACTTGCTGCTCTGACTAATGTTTTGGGTTGTTTGGTTTTTTTCCTTCATGAAAACATTTCCACACATGCAACAAAAATCCAAACTCAAACAATAAAATCTGAGGTTTTCCCAGGCATGATGTTATTCACTGTAAGAATACTTAAATATGAAGGAAAAGAAGAAATGGTCCAACTTCCATTTTTCAAGCGGCCCCTTCTAAGTCCTTATGGTTGGTTTTATTGAGAGAATTATCATGACTACACAAAGTGCCAGCAACAACCAGGACAAATTTAATAAAGACTGTGACATATAACCAGAACAATCCTCTGTGCCATCCAGGGTGAATTTACTGGCCAGCACACACTTTATTGCTAGCAGTGAATTACCACTGTTACATCCTATGCCTCACAAAAGCAACCTAGTTAATGTGGGTCTCCTGGCAAAATTAGGAATACTCAGGCTGCACAGTCTATTCTCTAGGAACATTTTTAGCCCCTTTGAAAAAACTGTAAAAGAAGAACTTCCTAACGATGTGCAGGGCTTCCAGCATTTGTTTAAATGCAAAAATTTTCATTTTTAGAGACCCACAGTCAAATATTTGTATATTTAGAAGAGTTTGGTTTCTTAAAATGCTAAACTGCACCAACTAGAACAGCCTGGGAGGAACCTTAGAGCTGGGAACCTCTAACTGGTCACAGCTGAGAAAACACCTGGTTCAAGGGAAGCTTGTTGTTCCCCTGGAAGCAGTAAGGAGTCTCAAAACTGAAAAGCCTGAGAGTCAAGGTTATCTAAATTTCTTTTGCAGCAGAGACAGGCAAACTGGCATCCAACCCTACTGGATGGAGGGCTAATGGGACACAAATGCTACTGTAGACAGCTAAAGAGTCAAAAAATCAAGTTTTTTGCAAGAAAGAGGAGAAAAGTAGTAAAAAAAAAAAGGGGGGGGGGGTAAGGGTACAAGGCTTGCAGGAAAAATGAGTATAAGGAGACTTTGCTAGTGTAACTGCTCAGTAACTGGGGACAAAATGTTTTGGACAAGTCTGCCAGAAGGAATTTTTGGAGTGATAAGGCCCTGCCCCAGCCCCCAGTGACAGCTCTGTACCTGGAGTTACCAACACCAGTCCCAGCCTGCTGAGTTTCCCTGTCTCCCAGCTGGGGGCCAGCAGTGCCTCTCGCTGGCACCCCTGGCAGCAGAAAGGGTCCCCACGTGTGAGCTCTGAGCGAGGAGCACAGCGTTTAATGAGGTCTCACGTGCTGCCCAGGAGCAGCTGCTGCGAGGCAAACGGGGCACAACCTGCACAAAGTGTTCATTGCGAGGAACACTTCCAGGCTCTCTGCAAAAAGCCTACGGGTCAAAGTGACACTGAGAAAATGAAGCTCATAATCCTCAGGGCAATCACCAACTCCAGAGCAGGCCCCTCATTGAGCAGCCTGGTCATCACACATCATTTAGGTATTCTGGTCTTTTCCCCCTGAACTCCAGAGGTCAGGTAACCATAAATGAACGTGGCTTTTATTTCAGTAAATAAACACATGCATAATTTAACAAAGCATACTTTGAACTCTGGGATTTGTACAATAAAATTGGAAGAACAGACACTCTAAAGATTCAGAGAAATCCCAGATAAACTACTTGTAATTAAAAAATCTCATGATTTTCAAGCCAAATCTCGTGATTTGTTTGTGGCCTGACTCAGGGTTTTCAGTGCTTGGGGCTGGCAACTCTGACTAAGCAGGGATATGAAATAAGAGCGAGAGTGACTGCCTGCCAGGCTTCTGTTTTCCTGGGACAGAAGACAAAGCAGCTCTGACAATTCCAGCTGGCAATACCATCCAGGCATTCCTCCAAGGCCAAACATGCTGGGTAAAATCCTCATCAGACAAAAAAAAAAAAAAAAAAAAAAAAAAAAAAAAAATCCTATCAGAAGCAGTTACTGTGGTTGCTTAATAGCTGTTTTCTGAAGTTCAATATAGCATTTATTTTCTTTTTCTTGAAAAGGGGGAGAAGGGGGAGACAGGCCACATTACAGACTAATTCCTTGCCAGATGTCATTAGTGATGAAGTCCCTTAGAAATTACATCGGTTTGAAACGAATCAGAAAACAGTGAGTTTCCATTTCCTCCTCCTCCTGCCTGGCTAGACAGAGACTTCGGCATCAGCTTTCATCTATGGCCTGGAATCAACCCTCCTCTGAGTCTTGCTTAGTGTGGCAGGGGTGTTAAGCAAGTAATTGCGACCATTAAAAAGAAAAATAGCTCACTTGCTCCTGCTCCCCATCCCTGTCAAATACCAGCTCCTTCATTAGACCTGCCAGGAGCTGTCTCAGCACACTGCAGGAGATTCTCCTGGTGGAGGTGGGTGCATCCGGCGGTGGCACACATCTCCAGCCACCACCCCTGTGTGCTCCTGCTGATGCCAAACCGGCAGCTGTCCCCTCTCTGCTGATGACCCCAAGTGTCCCCTCACACCTCGTATCTGGCAAGACAGCCTGGGCAGGGAGTGGAATCTAATTTCCACCCCTCTGCAATGCCCAGCCCTCCCTCTACCTGTTCACAGGGTGATGGATGAGGAGCAGAAACAGAGAAAGAGGTCGAGTAGAAAGGCCTTGCTGGTTCTTAGTGCTTTTGCTTTCCCTAGTAGTAAGGCAAGAGCAATGCCCCATCCTGGTATCTGAAAGGGAGGTATCTTTAATTCTTTGTGCTTGGACTGACTAAACCAAAACAATATCATAAACTGACGTTTTCTGTAGAAACTCAGTGCCTGAAACACATTTCTGGATCGTAAATCTTGAACTAGAGCAGTTTATGTAATGCCACCTATTCACGCTGCCCTAAGTAACCATAACTAACCATTCCATTATAATGAGTCCATTATCCCCTGCTTTATTGTATTTTCTCTTAAAACAGAGATCAAAGATTTGGATCTAGTGGCATCATGCCGATTTCATTTTTATTACTGGCTCCCTAGGTCTATCATAAATATTCATTGGCCATCCTTAATACAAGGCATTGAATTCTGCTCACTGCTATCTCTGGTGCGACTGCAAAGTACAAACAGGGTTGTTGCTCAAACATATTAAATAAAGCAGCAGCAAATTTGTGACAGTCAACAACAACAACAGCAACAACAACAACAAAAAAACCTACCCATTAAACAAAAGAACCCTTTTCCCCTTCCAAGGAAATTCAAAACCAAAGGAGATATTTTCTCTCGCCCCCTCCAAAACTACTGCAGATATTTGACTGCTGTGGGAATTGAGCTGTGCAGCAGCAGCAGCTGACCTGCTCCCACAGACAGGAGACGTTTCTGAAAAGTCCACAGTTGCCACACTGTGGTCTCTGCGATACTGCAGCACTCTCTGTGCTCCCCAGTAAGAATTATAACCAATACCTGGCAGTGGTACTGAAACTGCTCATAAATGTGGCCTTTTCGTATAGGAGTTAATTCTAAAAAGGGAGTGGGAAGTGTGTGGGGAGAAACATCCTCCAGAATCATAGTCAGGAAAAAGGTTTATGCAGTTTTATTCTCCTAACTCCCAAAAAACCTTGCAACCATCCCAAACTTCAGGGTGCCTGCATTTTTTTCTCTCACTTGTTCCTCTGGACTCCCTCCCCAGCTCAGTGTAGCTGCTCCCAGCGTATGGAAACCCCAGTTGCACCCATGTGAATTGCTCCTGCTCTGCAAATAAGCACAAAGGCCCCTTGGGATGTCAACTGGGCACTTTGAACAACCACCAATCACTAAAACTAGGGTGGCTATGGGAATTATGTTTTTTGTCCTGTTAAGTAACTCTGAGAGGATTTACACATATCAGTTGCTTTATATTCTAAGCAAGAACATCTACTCCATTAAAAACAAAACAATATTCTAAGACACCAAATGAACATTCTAATATTTATCTCCTAATGTAACTGCACCACGGAGGTAAAAGTAAAAAGGAATAGAAATAATCTAAAATAAATATTTATATTTCTATTTATGCATATGAATATATCCTCACGCAAAACTCCACACACCTGGAGACATGAACCATATGATAAAACTGTTGACTCATTTTACATATTAACTTACAGCATATCTTTGGTCATTTACCTAGTCCCTTGCCAATCTAGGATCTGCTAGAATCTTCCACTAAATTCCTAAAAACCTGCTTTATTCATAATTGAAAATATAGAAATAAAACCAGTCATGACGAAAACTTTGATCCTGATGCCTTCATGATGCAGAATTTGGTTCAAAGAGCTATAGTGAGCATGGAAATTAACTTCTAGATGTACTGAAGTGTTTAGTAAAATTCATCTCATCTATATTCAAAACAACAACAAAAATAAAATCCAGTTGCTGTTGTTCCCAAAAAGGATCCTGATCAGTTCCATGAATATTGTAAGTAATGATATATATGATATATGAGTAAATTGAGATGAATCAACCTCATAGCTCTAACAGTTTCTTTTATTAAACAGCTCTCTTCTCTTGCACTCTTTTTAAATTTGTTTTTAACAAATAGCAATATCAATAGAGAAGGATGTCAAACAGTTTGCTGGCAGTTATGATTTTCTTGCTGGTTTGCTCTTCTTAAGATCACATCCATAGGAAGGAATTAATGGGAAATAAGAAGGGCAAACCCCCTATGCCCCATACACTGTGTAAAGGGGGAATTCCAGAGCAGAAATCTGTCATTTGAAGTTCAGAGCATGGAACAAGCTACTCCAGTTTTATTGGTTTGGTTGATGCTGTCTAAATCAGTAGCTACAAAAAATATTTTACAGCATCAGATGCTCCTTTAGAGGAGAGATGATGTATGTGAGAAGGGCAGATGATAAAAGTTCCGAAATAATTTATCAATCAGGATTTGGGGCTTAATATTTCTGAAAGAAAACTGGATAACAACATACCATATTCTTAAAATTTGATAAATATGAGCTGCTGAGAGACTACAACCTTTTGGATGAAATGTGTTTACAACCATGTGTTTTTACAGCCTGGGCATCCTGCCATTAGATTTGTTTGTGACTTGAAGAACAAACAAACAAACAAAGGAAAAATAACCAAGGTTTTGAAACAAAAAAGAATAAGTACCAGTGATTAGTGCACACCATTGCTCACTGAACAATCACCTGAGATAGAAGTACCTTTAGGTCTCTGGAGATACTTTATTTGCATCATGGCGAGTTAACAATTAGACATATTAAGAGAGGGCAAAATCATGTCTGCAATGTAGTTAGGCCTGGGTTCACTGCCCCTGCAGCAGGTGAAACTGCTCCTGCCCCTCACTAGATCAGGACCTGCACTTTGTAGGGGGTCAGGAGAGCTGTCTCCTGAATTATCTGTCCTTGACACACGACTTTGAGTTTAAAGTTCTTGTCCAGCTCTACAAAAGCAATGCACTCTGCCTGAAACTACCCATGGCACAGACCCCTGTAAGTGCCTCGCAACCGGCCCAAGCACAGTGGCTCTGAACAGGCTTCTGAAGGTGACACAAGCAAGTGACAGCCCAAAGCTGGAACAAATCTCTAGGGCCTGTTACTTACGGAAAAAAAAAAAATCTCCCCTTAAAAATAAGTCATGCTTTTCATATACCAAGTTCTCACAGGTTTTTGCACCAGCAACAAATGTGCGTGATTGAAAACCCAGCAGAGTATCTGGGGGCTGTCCAGCAGCGTTGTCCTTCAGTCCAGAACAATGCACATCACATAGGGATAAGGGGTACCCCAAAGATGAGAGATGCTAATTCAGAATATTCTGGTTAATGCTGCCTGTCACAGCCCCAGAAATGTGCAGCAATAACAACACAAGAGTGGCTGATGGCCCGAGGCTCTGAGCACTGTGGCTGACAACACCTGGCTAGAACAAACAACACCATCACATGCCTCCTGGTATCCCTTTGCTTAATTATCCCAGCTTGAAGCCTGGAGGGGGAAAAGTGAAAGTCTGCTCGTTTGTTTTTCTGTAGGTTTTCTCTCTTTGTAAAACGTCAGTGCGCAGGTCTAATGAGAAATTACCACACTTTAAGGTTCTGACCACATCCAGTGTTTAGTCTTGCATATCTGAAAGCTCTGGTGCTCCTGCCGCTGCAATTACTGGCTCAGAGGATTCAGGGCAATAGCAAAGCTTGAATCCTCTGCTGCAATGAATTGGTGGAGGCTTCAGTTCTGCAGCTGATCACCTTCACAAAAAGCATCTCCAAGACCAAGGGGTTTGTCCCACTTGTGTTTGAACTTTCACTCATCATTTAACTGCCATGACAAAGCCACAACAGCAGTTTTTTGGCCATACCAGAAGTGCTGGTCACAACCAGGCTGGCACTGCTGGAGGTAACCAAACATTCTTCCTCCCTGCACCTCCAGTCCCTCCCTGTGAACTGGCTTCACAGGAGGAGATGATGATGTACGTGAGAAGGAGTGTGTGTAAGGAGAGAGTTTTTAATGCGGGAACCTGCAAAAGCATCCTTTACCAGCTAAAATATAGAAGGGATTTTAAAAAAAATTCAATATAAACAGCACAGAGCGTACATGTTCTCTGTGGTGTTTCTGACCCCCTATCACCTCACAGCCACACTGAGCTTAGTGAGGAGAATGGCCTGTTGACAACAGCGAAAAACAGGCCAGTGCACAGGTGTTTTTATACATCAGCACAAATAAAACTTACAGCAGAAACAGGGAAAAATTAAATGTAATTCTTCAAAATGCCTGCAATGCCACTAACCCAAAATGTGAGTAGTAACACAAAAAAAAGGAATTTGGATCCCACTATCCCATTTAAAATAAGCATTCTTTTGAGGTATGATACATTCAGCAAACAACATGTTTTAAGAATTACTCTCTTTTTCCTCCTTTTTTTTTTTTACCTACAAATGCAATTTATCTGTATGCTGCCTGTTTGCACATGCAAATAAGTCAAATCATCTTGAAAAGATGAGGCTATAGAATAGAATGCAGCTTAAGCTGAGAAGTCTGTGATTCAATGAGCTGCAATGCTGGGACACTGTGGTGGCTCCCAACAAAATCTCCTGGCTTCTAAAACCCATTGAGGCCATTTACAACAGCAGAAAAAGGCTTGCAGCTCCCACTGGCTTCTCCTTGACTGGTAGATAAATACAGTAATAAACTGGCACTATTGCTTTTGACAAACTAACTGGACTTTTGTCAACAGCTCCACATTAAAAAGTTCAGTTCTTCTGGCATGAAATGACTAAGAGCCAGCAGTGCTATATCTGGGACCACATCTTACAGGAATAAAATACATTTGTATTTCCACCGAAGCTGTACTGGGTTTTTCACATGTATATTTGGTGGTGTTGCTGCAGACAAAGGGGAGAGGATAGCTTACATTTCATATCTAAAGTGGAATGCAGAAACATTAACCCTGCAAAACAAAAGGTCACAAAGCTACTTCTATGATTTTAAATCATGAATTAGTGCAAATGTCTAAGAGAAAGCCAACATTTTTCATAAGTTTTTCCAAAAAAGGCAAAAAGCGCAACTACTTATTTCTGACAATTAAGCAGCTTACAGAGTCTTTGTTCTACTGACACTTAAAAATGCAGTTTTCAATTATTTATACTGTATTTCAACACCTAAAACAAAACAGTGAAAAGTGAAAGTATAAAAAGTATAAAGTGTGTGTTCTGCAGCACAGGCATCCCTTCCTGAAGGGTTCCATTCTTTTACCCTAGTGTTTCTCAGAGGAGCTGCCATAGGGAGGGGCACACAGGCCTGGATTCTTCCACATTCTGTAATGCCCTATCATCCATTAGCACATCTGACCAGATGTAATATATACATGGTATCAGAGAGGATATTTTTCCTCCAGAGGTGCTGGCCTGATTTATGAACAGGTGGGAAATCAGAAGGTTGTCCATATCTAAGGCAGTGCCATTCCAGCAGCTGCCGTGAGGCAAGAAGTCGCCATATGAGCACAATTAGGTCAAGTTCAACAACTTCATCCAATTCAGTAAGGAGGGTTTAATTTAAGCTTCTGAACCCTCTTTGAAGCTGCTGGACCATCCTTCCTGGCCGACCAGTTCTGTTGTGTGGACAGACACTTTAAGCAGGGCCACAAGGTAATGCTGAGATTTTAAATTGCTCCAATAATTTGCGAAGTGAGCACACGTCAGTCTACATGTCCCAGGTACTTTTGGAAGTGTTACTCAGATTCAAACTGAGGTGTGTAAATAGGTCTGGATGCAACATTCACACAGAAATGAAACTGATCTCAAGCACTATGGTGAAACATAAAAAGATATGCCTAAAAAAATTCAAAAATCCCAGTCCAAGATCCTTCTGGTTTTGTAAAATGGGTATAAAAATGGCCAGTGATTATAAACCCAAATATAAATGGGGCAGATCTAATCCAAGCACAGTCCTTTCTGTCCCTCCTGCTTTTGTTCTCAAATAGTCAGTCTGAAGCAGGCTTTTAGATAAATACATTTAGATGCTACAGGAGCTATCTGAACAGAGGCGACGTGAGCTTCCTCCACATGCTGCTTCCCCCAAGTGTTTTAACGTTGTTCTGGAAGAGAGGGGCTGTAGATCAGGTTTCACTCCAGTTAGTGACCTAATCAATACAAACAGGGCTAGGACTTAATGCAGAACTCCCAGGAGATTGCAATAATCACTCACAATTACTTATGAAAGCCAATCAATGGCCAAGAGGTTTTATGTGTCGTTTATATACCTTAAATCAAACTTCAGAAATTAAACTTTGATTCCCAGCACAATTAGATGCTGTGGTGCTAAGCAAGACAAAGCACAAGCAAGTGCTGCCTCAGAGGCTGACTGCAAGCGAATCCAAGGATGGAGTCAGGAGAGCACCAGAGACCTGAAACTCACCACCAAGGGGAGGTGCAACAATAGAGTTGGCATAGTGGATGCAGGAATAGGTATAAAATCAGTGAAATAAGCTCCTACTCCTATTTTGCCTCCTGTTCCTTCAGCAAATGACATAGGCTACCTTCCAGTGGTCACATGAAAGACAAAGGCAGTAGAAGGCACTCAGTGGTGGGAATTAAAGCAAAGAGAGAGGAGGAAATTTTATTTCATTATTTCATCCTTCTTTCTCACTGAGGGAAAGTCTGCAGAAACTGGAGGTTTACCATTTCTGTCAGGTTTATCAGAGAAAATACATTATGATGGGTGATTAGCAAACTCAGGCTTCCTGTCAAAATGTCCCCCGTCCCTCTGTAGCTTTGTTCTGGTTATGACCATTTTGTATTTACAACTATTTTTATTTTATTTTTAGTGTCTGCATACCATAGTTGAATAACTTTGCAGGCAGTGAGATCACAGCTCAAAAAAAGATGGGAAACACGCACATGAGGCTACTCATTGTGCTATTTTTATTGTTCTGAAGTCCATGGCATTGAACAATGACTCATAAGAGTAGCAAGCCAGAGAAGTACTTGCAAAGCATATCCAAGCTTGTTTATTCACGTATTTGTTTGCACTGATTCATCACATTCCTCAGTGCAAAACCAGTGGGACTCCAGAGGAAGCATGGGGGAGAAATTCTGTTTAGAAAGAGCTTCTCCACCCACCATGCACCCCCAAGGTGGTGGAGGTCACATGAGGGATTTGGGAATACACCTCCTTTACCCACTCCTGAAAAGCAGAGCTCCTACACACCGATGGAGCACATTCCCTCTGATGAAAATTCCCTCCCTTAACTCTATCTCCCTTTATCAGCATCCTCAACACGGTACAAGGAGCAACTAAAGCAAATCTTCATGCTTGTTTCAAGTCCTACATTAAAAGTGTTGCCTTTTTTCCTCCCCTGTAGTCCTGAGATGAGGTTAACTTATGGTGGGTCATGTAATTCTTTTGGAAAGGTTTGGCAAAGGTCAGTTACAAAAGCAAATTATTTTTCCCATGTGATGCAGGGGTGTTATGCACCCAGAATGCTATTAGAATAAGTATGAACAATAATAGAGTATAATAATATCTGCTTCCCTTGTGAAATTCTTTTTATGACATTAAAAAAGAATTTGTCTACCCAGGCCTAACCACAGTTTTCTTCAAGCAGAAGGTGAGGATGGGGTTGGTTTTCTCTGCTTACACTGGTTATTTTTGCACAGGGCAGGGCTGATGTCAGCACTGAGAGATTAGATGATAGCTCTATGATTCATATTTAAGGGTGAATAATGCTGAAAGGATTTGGGGAATACCCCGAAATATGGATAAGAGGAAATTACACAAAAGGCACTGGGATCAGACTCCGGAAGAACAGGGAGAGCTGACATCTAAATCTGAATCTGCCTACTGATAGCCAAAGGAACAGGCAAAATGAAAGAGGCATTTGAAATACTTGGTTTTGCAAGAGAAAAGTGGGCAATGAGGGGAGAGAGGAAAGCAAGAAATAATTAGACACTTACAGAGTACAGACTATGTCACTTCTTCCCAAAACTGGCAGCTCTGCTTAAACATTGCAGATTTCCTTTCACACATTTGGGAGCATTAAAAAGAGTGTGGAGTACAAAAGTCTGGCACCACAGGCAGCAGGGAAAAACTGTACAATTGCAATTAAAAATGCCTATATTTCCATTGATTTTATGGTAAAGTCAGCTGTGACAAATGAAGACTAATCTCCAGAAATAGAGAATATCCAATATATAACTATACCTAGTAATACTTGCTACTGCAAGTGCATTTCATCTTGCTTGCCTTGACTCTTATCAAGTCCCTCACACAAAACTATGTAAGGCAGAGAGTTTCTTTTGTTCCAAACCAACTTCCTACCTTACCACACTGTTCCTAAGACACCAAGTTATCTCTAAAACATGCACAAAACTGAAATCATGTCAGATTCTGTTACTGTCCCACAGCCAACATTTTAATACCATGCTGTTAGTTCTATATTTAATATTAAAGTGGTAGCAGTACCTCTTCTGCAAAGTTAGTCTTCTTGTCAAGCATTTCTCGTAACGTCTGAAGGATTTTAATGCAGAGCTTTTCTTCTTTCTCCATTAGCTTCTTTGTGTGATTAATCAACCTGAAAGTAAAATATTAAAACTTAAAGAGCATTGCACATTGTTGCTAAGCCATATTACAACTTCTTTATGTGAAAATTGGCCATCACTATATATTTTCCTCAAGGAAAGGAAATAAAAGTGGTCAGGAGAAATCATAATTAAGAAGGAAATGGGATTTTCAGGGTGTTGGGAGATTTTTGTGTCAATTTGCATCTCTTACTGCCCATACAGAAGGCAGAATTCTACATCTACTTTTTATGAGGGCTTCCAGATTAAGATCCAGACTTACTATTTCACCTTTCTTTATTTAAAGGTAGCTTATTTGAACCATTATTTAAAGGTAACCAGTGCTCACCATGCATCTTGCAAACTTTAAAAGCTACAACCTTTTACACCTTCCAACTTCTATGATGGTTATAATATATTTATGATATGATTAGCAAATGGTATTCAGCCAAAAGGATTTCCAAAAAACCTTACATGGAAGCGTTCAGAAATACAGACATTTGGATGAAACATAATTGTTGTTTATTCACACAACCACTTGACAAGCCAGAAAACAAGGTACATTTCTGTCTCCAGCTATGACTGTGACAGGAGTTTGGATTTCAGTCAGCTGAAGCCGATACCAGAAGCAGCCTTTCTGTCTTTGTGCAGAACAAATCTGTGCACAGGTCCTCGCACCGGTTCACACATTGCTGGAGAAATGTTTGTGACAATAGGAAGGGAGGAAATCTGAAGGCCTTGGACAGGTTTGCGGTTTTTTTGCATTTTGATGCTGGCTTTGAACAGGAGTTTGGACAGAGGACATGGGATGGGACAATCTCAAAATTAATTTTTAAAAAAATTTTTCCAACCATATAAAGTATATTGTTAAAATGCTACCTCTGCAGAATATGCAAATAGCCAAGGAATCAGGCGAGCTGCCAAATGCATTCATTTCCCCCAAGTTATCTCTGTTTAAATTATAGTTTCTCAAGGGCGGGGAGGGCATCTCACTTGAGGACTAATAAAAAATTTGCAAGACTCTATTCCAATGCACAGACTGCAAATAAAACAACTAATAATTCAAGACCAGATAGGGGTCTCAGTGAAATGTATTTTCAAAGAGCTGTTGGCAGTTTAAAATAAAAATATCTATTTGCTGTACCAAAAAAAAATCCAACAAAAAGCCCACGAGCCTTAAGCAGCCCACTGCTTCATTATGAATTCTTGAAAATTCTACTATGGAAAATCTAAGTTTCTGCTCTGGATTTGGAGAAATGTAATAGCAAAAGTAGTCCATTAAGAAAACAGAAGTAGGTTGAGCCTGCCACAATTTTAACAAGCCACTAACATCCCATTTCTAGCAGGTAAGGAAAGCAACCTCTCTCTGTGTGCTCTCCAGATAACAAAACTGCTCAGAAATATAAAATAGGGAGCAAAAGACCTCACTTTAAGCTTTCAACATTGAACTCGGACACCTGCATGCTTAAGTCTCTGCTGAAAACCAGAGGTAAGTGCTGTTGAAAATGTGAAAACCCTGCCATCTTTCCCAAAGAGGCAAATAGGCCCCTCTGCATGCCACTTACTTGGACATGAAAGCACCGCATCTTATTCTGGCATCGCTGCCCTCAGGGAACAGGAGCTCTGGGCTGTGCAGCACATCAACCAGCACCGAGAATTCAGCTTGCATCATGGGGGTGAACTGCTGCTCCAAGGAGGACACCACGTCCTGGGGAAGACAGGAGAACATCCATAACTGCAAGAGAGCTACAACAACATCGCTGTGGAGTCGCACAGCTCGGTGTGATGCACTGCTTGACCCAGTGTGATGCAAGAGCCCTGGGCAACCCAGGTGCTTGTAAAGCCACCTCAAGCCTTTCTTCAATCCACTCCTCACACAGAGCAAGGGGGAGAAGGTGCCCAATGTTACTTTCTTTCAAATTTCTCCTCTGCAGTACTGCTCACAAAACCTGTGGCAACAGTCAGGATGATGGTGTGCTGGAAGAACAATGCTCATCACGCACGATTAATGTGTCACCTCAGGTGCTGTGTCCTTGGTGTTTAGGGCCCCTCTCTTGGTCTGGGTCCTGCTGTTTTCTCGGGTCATAAACCCCTGATGCTGTTTAGGCTCTACATGCACAAGGTGATCTCCATCTCATGGCAATCTCTAGTGACACAAACATGACACAGCAGGTCCTAAAACCTCCAGTGTCTCCTCTGCAGCCAGAACAGGACATGTGGCCATAAAAAAGCAGAGAAGAGATGCTGCTGTGTAGAGCACCTTGAGGAGAACACAACTTGAATATTGTGTGCAGTTTTGGGCACCACAATGTAAGTGTCCAAAGGAGGGACATGGAGATGGTGAAGGGCCTGGAGAGGAAGCCACATCAGAAGCAGCTGAGGGCACTTGGTCTGTTCAGCTGGAGGAGACTGAGGTCAGAGCTCACAGCAGTTCTGCAGCTTCCTTACCAGGAGAAGAAGAGGGGCAGGCCCTGATCTCTGCTCTGTGTGATCAGGGACAGGACCCAGGGAATGGCTGGAGCTGTGTCAGGGGAGGGTTAGGGCGGATTTTAGGAAAAGGTTCTTCCCCTAGAGGGTGGTGGGGCACTGAACAGGCTCCCCAGGGAATGGGCACAGCCCCAAGGCTGTCAGAGCTCCAGGAGCACTTGGACAACACTCTCAGGGATGCACAGGGTGGGATTGTTGGGGATTGTCCTGTGCAGGGGCAGGAGCTGGACTCGATGATCCTCGTGGGACCCTTCCAGCTCAGCTCATTCTGTGATACCTCCTGCCCCTCTCTGACTCCTGCAGGAGCTGAATGCCAATCCTGGATCAAGAGGCCTTGCTTTGACCAGACACCAGAGAAGAGCTGAGCCTTCGGCCGCCCCCACACAGAAGTGCAGAGGCTCCTCTCATCCAGCACAGAAATGCACTGGGCCTGTCTCTGGTGTTTTCCACATATGGCACGTGTGAGATGGCTGCACTCCCACTGCTGCCCAAGCCATTTGCTATTTCTCTACCTGTAGTTTCTCTATGATATTCCTGTAATCCCAGGCAGGTCCGCCAAGAGCTTCTTTGAAACGAGGTCCACTGCGGGCTGACATCCTCCACCCCATGGCTGCCCTCTGCACCATGTTGGAGTGACTCTTCATGAACAAGGTGTTCACCTGGCTATCCAAATCCACTGGAATCGCAATCCCACGGTTCTTTGCTTTAACAGGAAGAAAAAACCCAAGACATTCACAGTGGCAAAAACTTGAAAATCTTACAGAGACCATGACATGCAAAAGCCTGATCCTATTGAAGTTAAGGGGCAGGGTGATATCACTTCAACAGGTTTTAAAAATAAGGATCCTAAAAATAAGAACACTTAAAAATAAGAATACCTAGATGGTAGAAATCAGCCATAATCTAGTTAAAGAAAGCAAGCTGTACTACTTTAAATGAGATATGGATAATTTCCATTATATATTTTCATAGACACAGACATTTATTTTTTAAAACAGAATAATTTTTCTACTAACTTGAAAAAAATCCAGAGATATTAATTAATAAGAGTAACAAAAGGAGTATGTGTTATTATTTCAACAGTTAGAGTTTATTCAGAAGCAAATTATGAATTTTTTCTTTCTAGTGGACATATGCACATTTATCCAATTTATCCCAAGTACTCTCTGTTGCTTTACTGTGTATTTCTCTTGTGAAGACCTTGAGGAACCAAGTGCATACAAATTAAATTTGAAAAAGACTGTCTCCTCTTCTCTCTGGGTTTCCAATACTGCTAGGGTTGCTAAATCCTGGATTCCTGGATGATTTTTGGATGCCGCTGCAATATATCCAATAGTTAATAGACATCTGATAGTCTAATAGGTAGTTAAAAACATTTAACCAATAGCTTAAAAACGTGATTTTTTTTTTCTTTTTTAGACTTAAGAGGCAGGAAATGACAGTAGAGCGAATCAGAATAAAAAAATGAAGAAAGATTTGCAGGAATTCTTACAGGGCATCCACTATTAAACTACTATTGCATCCTGAACTGTTGTTTGAAAGGGAAGTTTGAAAGGCAGAGTTATAAGGTATCTGAGCTCTCCCCCAGTAAAATCTCTGTATTAGCTGCTCCTCTCCATTCCACTGGAGATCAGAGTTACATTGTTCTCTAGCTCAGCATGAGTAGTCTGAAATTCAACCAGTGAGAGTTTGCCCCATCCCTGGCAGTGTCCAAGGCCAGGTTGGATGGGGCTCTGAGCAACCTGGGACAGTGGAAGGTGGCAGGGGGTGGAACTGGATGATATTTAAAGTCCTTTTCAACCCAAACCATTCTGTGAGTCTATGATCAATACAGCAATATCTCTGAAAGATCAGGTCATGCTTCCAGTGATTAGGCTCTGTATTCCATGACATTTCACTTAATTTCTGTGACACAGCTTATGTTTAATACAAACTTAGAAGTAAAATGGAGCAGTTCTAAACCATTTGTAATAATGACCAATAATAAGTAATTTTTCGGTTTTCCTTATTGAAACAAGCTGAATTTAAAAAAACCATTAGCCCAAATTGCAGTTCTGCACAACGTTTCTCTGAGGCATTTCCCCACCATTCCCCACTAACACGCTTTCCACAGTGGGGGAACGTATCGAAAATATCCCACCTCTCCCTGCCAGCTCTGAGACATATACAGCTTTAGGTCCTGAACCCGTGAAGTCAGCAGATGCCCTTCTGCCCCAAACAGCCCATGCCTCCAGCCCCACAAGAGGACGTGCAGGCAGAGGCACCACACAGCTCTGATGAATGAAGGCTGCAGTGCTGCCAAGCACAGTGAGTCACAGATCCCAGGCACAAACTTTCTCTTCCCCTCAGGACTAGATTGGAATGACAGCTTTTATTACAAACCTAAATCTGGCTGTGACACCTCAACCCCCAGCCGCAGAGACTGTGGCAAGGGCGCTCTGTCAGGGGGACTCTCTTCCCTTTAATGGATCCTGCAGGTTCAGGGCACCCTCCTCTCTTCCCACTGCAAGGTTGGATCCTGATGCAGGACTGGGGCTTCCCCCCGTGGATCAGGCTGTTCCATTGGGATGGAAGAGAGTTCTCTAATTCCATTTCTGGTAGGTACTATCTTTTAAATGGTTGGCCACATGGAATTGAAAAAAAAAAAATTAGGTTAAGCTGGGAAGACACAAATTGACTTTTCCGTTCCACTCTCCATTTGTTTTGAAGGCAGGTTCCTGATTAACATGTGGAAAATGCCTTGTATGGCTGGCCATTATTTCTAATGATTGTTTTTCCATATTATTTGACTGGGCTGTTTTTTAAAACACATTTGCCCTGTTGCTGTCTACTTTACTAGAGAAGTCCATTAAAGTTCTGCCAGTGTGGGTAGGGTGCTGCAGCCTATTAATCCAATTTATTGTGTCCTAATGTCAATCACTGGAATGCTACTGGACAATGCTCACTTCTAAATTAAGGGGAATGTATGCAGAATCCTGATATATTGAAGAATAAATTTAGCAATGGGGAGCACACTGTTCTGAGGAAAACTCAGACTTCTGCAGTCCTATGGATGCCATTTGAAGTTAACAACCTCCATCAGTGTCTGAGGAGCAGTCAAGGACTATGATTGTTCAAAGAGTTGCAGCTAATTAAAACTATCACAAAGAAAACCAGAGAGAGAAAAAAAATACTCCTTTGTTTTGAGCAGTTCTTACATGTATAATTCCATTTGTAATTAAGATTTGTATTGGTTGTCAAAGGGCACTGTTCAAGTCTAAGCTATAAACAAAGCCTTTGTCTTCTTATTTCTTTTCAGCTTGTAGAAAGTTTATCTTTCATTTGTTTCACATTTCATTATTTAAAACAACATGAAACATATTTTTACATTTTGGAAAGCTGATGAACAAATGTGAACATAAATATTTATTTTTAATTTAGGTGTTGTAGGCTGCTTTCCTCTTCAAAATGTGTCAATCTCCCTTAAAGTATCAACATCAAATATTTAAAAGCATGTTTATTTTTGTTCCACTTAGAAATACTTTTGGACAGCACTCAAACTTGCAAAGTATGGTTAGAGCTGGTAGACAAAGGAGCCAAGAGGGGGTAAAATTCTGTCTTTCATCTGACTAGTGAACTTGGGGAAAAGCTATGTGGCTGTCTGTACATAAGTATCCAGCAGGATACTTACCAGGATGGACTCAATGATCCTTGTGGGTCCCTTCCAGCTCAGAATATTGTGTGATTCTGTGATGTCTTCAGCACAGGTAAATTCTGCCCTGCAGTGGAGGGCATGTCCCAGGCTTATACAGTGCCCAGTTCTCACTTAGGCCACTGCACAGGGTTAATTACACCCTGTATACACAACACCATTTTGCCAGTGTCAGAGGAGATGGAATTCCTGGAAAATCCTTTAAGCTACTGACTCTGAATCCACTGCTCCCAATTATCTCTCAGCAAGAGAGCCAAGAGGAGCCAACCCGAGCCATGACAATGGTAAGAAACGCAGTGCCACAAATTCAGCCAGGTCACAGCAAAATGCCCTGCCCCGTGCTGGATGGTTCTGTGGGCATCCAGGGATCAGCAGCTTTCCTCCCCCTTACTGCTTAAACAATGAAAAAGTACTTGAAGACTCAAAAGAAAAGGGCACCATGAATGTCAAGAATCAAGCAGGTAAAAATCAAGCTGCTCTCAATGAGCGAGCAAGGCTCCAGTGAAGTCCCAGGAGCACAGTCCAGCTGCTCCCAGAGGCTGAAATGGGCCCAGATGTTATTTTGTTAAATTACCTGCATGTAGCTCTCTTCACAAAAGCACAGCAATTGGACCTATTTCAGGAATGCCTCCTGAAGCACCGTCCTTTCACTGTGCTGCTGCCGGGGTCTGAGGACCAATTTAGTCCAAAGGATTTCCAGGAAGTAGCCCTTGCCTGTAATTTTCCTTGGATGCCCATTCTTCAGAATAATCTATCTTGCCATAAGGAACCTCGCTGTTCCTGCTATTTCCACCTACTGCTCCCTAATTTTAAATTTCACTCCATTAGCTTTTGCAGTATGTACAGAATACACCAGTGTGTGGTGGCGTCACAGCTCATTAACCCTGAAGCATCCCTGGTGCGGGTTTTCAGGGGGACACGCAGGCATTTCATCCCTAAGAGCCCCTCGAGGAGGAGTATGATGGGCAGTCTGGGTCAGGAAAAAGCCCCAGCTGTACTTGGCTGTAAATCCTGTGCTCTGCTCACAGTTTACACCCCCTGGTAGTTGCAGACAGCTCTATCATGTTCTCCTACACTTCCCAGTTGTCACATAACGGAGCGATGCATATTTAGTTCAATTAATTTTGTTCCATAAATCAGTCCCTCCAACTCCTTAATCATTTACTGACTGCTTAACAAATGCATTTGGATGGAGAGAGACTAATGCTAGCAACAGCAAGACTTTTTAAGGGAAATAAAAGCTTTGTGTAGACAAGACACAAACCTGCCAATCTTGTACCCTTCACTTGGATGTTTTTTTCCAACAGAAAATCTACACTAAAATATTTATCAGCCTGTAAAAAGATCATCATTGAATTTTTCTTGCAATTAGGGAAACACAAACAGTTAAAATAGAATAAAATATGTGCTTCATCTGAAATGTATTCTTCTTGCTGTCAAAAAAGTAACAACAGGATAATTATTTTATTTGAACTAAAAATTGAAAATGAAGGTCTAGCTTTTTATAAAATGGAAAAAAGATTTTAAAATTCAAATAGGAAGTGAAATAAACGTACTTTCAGGACTGAAAAAAATTGTTATATGAAAATTCATCTATATGGACATTAAAATACACATATTAATTCCAAAGAAGCAATAAAATGTGACCTAGATTTTATGTTTAATGTTTCCTATTTGTAATTTGTCAGGGTAAAGTAAAGGGCTTTAGAGGGCATAAAAGCATGGTCAAGAGGAACCAGAGGGCAGGTTTTTTTGGATTCAGTACAAGGAGGTATTGGTGACTTTAAACGATGGAATAAATACTCAACTAGAAAGGACTTCACTACACCTTCAGACCATCTGCTCTCTGTTACAGACAACCCATGCTCTTTAATATCTTTGGAAAAATTTATTGAGCCCCATTTAAAGTGAAGGCAGCTTATCCATCCCTCCTCCCTCCACTTTCTCTCAGCCCACTGACCAAGGACATCCTTCCAAAGTTGGTTCCAATCCTCTGATTTACAATCTAAATTTATTTAGGTTATTTACAACCTAGTGTAATTTATGTCCAGTTGATTTTGGGTCAGCACCGTCCTTCAGCTTAACCGTCTCTGTGACTATTTATCTTCTTAAGTACTTTTAAAGAGCAAAAACACAGGTCTGTGTTTTGGTAGGCAAAACACATGGGGGTTCTGAATTCCCTTCCTGTAACACAGTTCTCCTTTCCCCTGACCACAACAGCAGTGCTTCCTCTGTACCTGTTCCAGCTTTGAACTAAGGAAATAGCAATCTTACAGGGCTCACCTCAGATTCTGTAGGATGGAAACAAGAATTCTCCTTTTGCTTCTCCTGCACAACATCCTAGAACATAATCTGATAGTGACTAATACAATTTGGCTTGCTAACAGATTTTTTTTTTTTAAGGGTCTGCCAAGAGACATAGTGTAACAAAATGCAGGTTCCTATCTGGCACTGTTTACTAATCTGGGAAATTCCAATTATTTCATTATTGGTGGTCACAGCACAGGCACAGACAGACCACATCCTTGGGATAGACACAGTACCAGAGGAAAGATTCAATTTTTAAAAACATGAGGGAGAAAACTAATGGATACTACAGAGACAAGAGTGTAAGACAACTGCATTTGTCCTTGTAACAGAAAAGAAAACTGATGCTCAGAGGTGAAAATACAAGAATCTCTGCTTAATTAGGAGCAAAGACAGTTCTTTGCCTAGGTCCTGAAGGATTGGACAGGAAAGATCCTGCTTCAATACCATTTAGGATATGAAATTTAAGATATACAATCTTTGGTTGTGAGGACAGGTGATATTCCCCAATCTTTACAAAAAGACAGTACCTGGCTTAAAATGCAGCCTTTGAGACTGGCCTCTACTCTTCTCAACCTTGCAAAGATCATAAAATGCATGAACTGAAAGTTCTTTGATAATGAATTCATTTGAAATAAATTAAATGGTTAGATGTCTTATTTCTTCTGTTTTCACAAAGGTCTGGGGACCTTTTAAACATTTTTCATTTGTTGCTATTTTACCAGGGTGATGGGAGCTGGTTTGCTCCTTCATTTTTTGGACTGTATTTTCAAGCAAATGCTCAGTCCTATGTAATAAAAAAGGCAAAAGTGATATATGTATGTCTTCATTCTCACCAGTGTGATAACCTGCTTCAGAAATCCATATGAACAAGTCACTTATATTTTTTTTAATATATATATATATAATTTCACAAGTTTTTCTATTTATACCAAGCAGCCAAATGTTTCCTGGGCAGTAAAAACCTGGTGCACACTGGTACCTGTGTTCCAAACCTCCTGGAGCCATAGAAGGGCCTGCTGAAGAAGAGGAGCAAGACTCTATGCTTCCTGCTGAAGTGGAGGCAGGAAACTACCAGGAAACAAAGCAGCAAGTGAGGCTTGAAAAGCTTTTCCCTGGTGGTGAAGTGGAGTTGAAGTAGCAGGGTTAGAAGAAATAAGCTTCTGCAACATATCCTTTTGTTGACCTGGAAGGTAATGCACATTCTTACAGTGCTCATCAGAAAGGAGATGTAATGATCTTCAGCTCTTGAGGCAGTGCTTGTATCCACCTGCCAGCAGCAAACCAGGAAGCACTGAGCAGAGCAGAGTTTAAGCACACACATGTGCTTAAACTTGCTCGGAAGTGGGTCTTTTTAAAGTGTGTCATTAGAGGGATCTCTGGTATCTTGGGAAATATGTGTATGATCTTTCTTCCCCCTGAGATTCATTTGTAAATCCAGGGCAATGACACACCAACAAAAAAAATAATAAATCATGTTTGTTCTTTCACCTCTATACTACACTTATTTTCCATCGGAAGTGTTTGGTCCCTGCTGTAAATCTGTCCAATACTCTATCTCTCTGATAAAGGCAGAATCTTTTTAAAGGTTTTTTAAAGCCCTGTTGTGAAACACGAAGGCCCTAACATTAAAGCTGTCAGACTCTCAAGTCAGAAAGAGGAAAAAAGGGTCCACATATGCAGCCAGCAAAAGAGGCACAAGAAAGCTGCTATGTTTGTATTATGGAAGACGCCTCTGTCTTTTCAAAGTGAAGCATCATTTTGGGCAGAGGAACACCCGAGAGAGAAAGGCACCAGGCACCCACTGCAATCACAGAAGGGCCTTGGCTGTAAAAACCTCTGGTATTCCCAGCTGGGGCAGCTTTTTGAATATTTCCACAGAGAAGAGCAGGTCTACTCCATTGAAAGACAAAGTTTGCCAAAGTTGTCCAAAGACACGTTTGCCACCGTGCCTAAAAACACAGAGTATCACCCACAGTTAAAATCTCCACTGACCAAGCAAATTTTGCACAGGGGTGTTTGTCAAAAACTCCACTTCTTATCCAGGCAACTTGCTCTTTGGGGAAATCCCCCTCACCTCTTCTCTTACCCTCCCTTTCTGCACTGTCAAAATAAAACACTCAATAAAAATGTGTGGCAATTGTCTAACACGACACAATTTTACCATGTTGGATATTGCTATTAGTGATGAATCCCCAAACAGCTGTTATGATATGGGCGAGGAAATGAGCAGTGGGGATGCTGTGTGCTTTCGGGGAGCTGCTCTGAGGCTGCCAGCCCATAGCACCCCAGGGGTTCCCAGCCTGGCTGTTCCTGCTGCTGCTGCCAGGAAGTCCCAGAGAGGACACGGAGTGATGCCCTTCACTGGCAGCTCAGCTCCGCTCTGCCACGCCTGAGAGTGCCCAAGGCACAGCTGGGGGCCCATGGGTGGGAAGCCAGAGAAGCAAGGAGGTTGGACCCATAGGACAGCCCAAGAACTTACTTTAAAAAAAACCAAACAACTGTAATCCATCTCCAGAAAAAAGAAAACAGAATGAAAGAAAGGACTGTAGTGGAAGTAGGAATTAAATTCCACAAATAGGGAACAAAATCACATATCTAAAGCAAACTCCAGGCATCAGCCATTCCTGGAGCCCCCAGAAACAAGAGGCACACGGAAGACTGCCCCCCAAAGCCCACCAGCCCTTTCACATGCTGGCACACCTGGCATGAAGCTGGATCTGCCATCCCCTCAGGGTCACCCACAGTTTCCCTGTCAAGCTGCCATGGGGACAAGTTCAGCTTGGCTGTCTCATCAGGGCAGAATGATAGAATAATTTAGGTTGGAAAAGACCTTTAAGATAGAGTCCAGGCAGTAACCTGACACTGCCACATTCACCACTACACCAAGTCTCCAAGTGCCACATCTATACAGCTTTTAAATACCTCCAGGGATGATGACTCAACCACTTTCCAGGGCAGCCTGTTCCAGAGCTTGACAACCCTTTCCGTGAAGAAATTCTTCCTAACACCCGACCTAATCCTCCCCTGGTGCAACTTGAGGCCATTTCTTCTTGTCCTAGCACATGCTCCTTGGGAGAACAGAAAGCCCAGTGAGAGCCTGGCCTGACTCATCCGGCAATCAGCAGAGCTGTGGATTGCTGGAATTTGCTGGGAATTTTTCATGCTAGAATCAGCTGTGTGCTGTGGGCACGTAGCCAAACAGAAAATAAACCCACGCTCAGATGTCTCCAAGCAGCTTCATCTTGATGAGATAACACAACGACCTCTCTGAGCTAGAATTTGATTTTAGATGCAACTCTACAGAAATGAAGACATTGAGCTGTCTACAAGCACACAGAGGGCATGGTTGGTCTCAAACATACTCTCACCTGCCCTACTTCTCCCCCTTTCCCCAGACTCCCAAAGGAAGTCATTTATTGGTGACTGTTTCCAGAAATGCCAGAGAAGAGCAAGGATGTAAATGTTAAACACACAAACAAAGATTTGTAGAGATGGAGCTTTATGTGAGACTGTGGTAGCTGTAGCATGAAGAAAATAAAATGTCTTCAACTTCCAAAGTTCTCTTGCCAGATGGATCCATAATTAAATCATTTGCACAAAAAATAAAACAATTGAAGGCTGCTAAATTTTTAGGTAACTGCTTATTCACATTCACACAGAAAGTTAATGAGATGTTTTGGCTAAAATGTTAAATGATAATTCCGTAAAGCTATTCCAAAAATCCAAATTTAGAGTTGATTGTTACAGTGCTGCAGATGGCTCTGGGACCCTCTCATATTGTTTTATCATTATTTATTAATACTTCTTAATAAATGTATCAACAATAGAATTTAGTGTGTTTTTACGTATCTCTGCCTCTACTCAGCTCTCATTCACACTGAGCAGAATCTTATTCTACAAGCAATCAGTATCACTGATTTTGGAAACTATGTTGAATAATCCTTTATTCTGTCATGGCAGAAGACTTTAAAATCGTATTTACAAAAGTTTAACTTAGTGAACTTCTGCCAGTCTTAGCTATGTTCTGGTGAAGAATATTTTTTTAATGTAGGATAAGAAGTTTTAAAAAAATGTATTTGAACAGGGACACCTCTGCTTATGTTGTGATTTAATATCATAACTTGCTTGATATTAAAAAGTTAAAATCATCAAGAATTTCAACCATCAAATTAAATTGATGTCTGAAAGCTCAGCCATCACTCACTTAGCAAGCTCATCCCTCTGCCCTACCAGTTTCACCCTAACGACCCTATTTGATGGGGCATATTTGAATGGATTATAAAAGAAGGAAGAATTTAGCCTCAGAAAGTGGGCTTTCTGAAATCACCACTGTCACAATTTCAGGACAGTAGAGTCAAATTAAAAACTGTTAAACCTCAAGTCTGATCTTTAAACACAAAGAGCAATAATCAAAGTAAAACCTGGCACCTACCCACTTCAGCCAAAGTCTTGATACAGGACTCCACTGAGGCTTTCTGCGTTGGGTTTGGCCAGGTACAGTTGTAAATTCTAAAAGCAGACTGCAGCAGCTGAATAAAAACAGGCTGGTGTGTCTGAAAACAAAAACAAACACAGAATTTTACCCTTAAGGATCTCCTCACAGCTGCCCTACGGTTTGAGACAATGTAAACCAAGGGGGTTTTAGCTTGTAGACTCAAGTTATAGCTCCATTAAATTCTCTTTGATCTTTAAGTCTGGCAGGAGCAGAAATCAATGCTGCACCTCTAAAAAGGCCAAATCATGCAATTTTTTCTCAGACTGCCACCGATATCAAGCAAACACAGTACAGATCAGAAGGACAGAGAAGTCTTTCCCGTTCTCAGGCATGTGTCCCTTCTGTCATAGGACACAGCATTTTCCCTCACACAAAGATTTTTCTGCAAGGATACCCCCTGCAATGAATTCACAAGAGCCAGAAGTAACTCTGACCACAATGAGCTGGTCAATGGTTCACATTCTACTGGCTCAGAGATGTTAGTGATTAAAATGAAGAATAAGTGTTTTAAAGAGGGATTAAGCTGGTAGTCAGTGGCGTGAGAGGGGACAGAGAAATTAAAGGAGGATGAAAAGAGACAGCATTCCTATGCAGGTAGCAGAAGGCATCTCATTAGCGGTCTGAATAACTTATTTGTCTGTGTCTCTTCTCCTTACCTGGAGGCTTGTGCTGTTATCTGAAAATGGTGAATTGAAGAAGCCACTCACAATGTTCATGACAGGCTCAGTGACATATTTCTCCAGAGATGTGTCTGCATGTTTACGATCCGTGGTTGTGTTACAAACCTGCAGGGAAGGAGGAAGAAACAATGAGATTTAGTTCTCCCCAATAAGCAAGCTTCATTATTTTTTATTTATTACAACACACCTGGTATTTCTTCCTAATGCAAAAACAAAAGATTTTTATATAGTATCTATCAGAGATAACTATGTTTGAGTTCAAGCTGGATTTGTTATAGCTTAAATTTCTTCTTGGAAGTCCACATTGTCTTTTCAATACTCTTCTCTTCTGAACTAGTTCTCTCTGGCTGCCTGCCTATTCTTTCCCACACCATGAAGAAAAGATCCCCCTAAATCAGCACACTGCATGCCACTTACACATTTACACAGATTCAAGAAGAACATGGACCTTTCCTCCCATTGCAGGGCTGGTTGGAAGATGCTTCAGAGACAGATGAGACATAAACAACTAAGGTTAGAAAGATTTCATACAACATTTAGCATCTCTCAACAATTAATCACCACAACTGGGTGGCAAAGGTGAAGCTCATTTGCAGGAAAAATGTTTAAAAGGAGGGAAAGAAGGCAAACAGCACACTCAATACCAACAGGCTTTAGGATGGTACTGGAAGAGAGGCAGCATTTCTTTGGGAAGCCACATGGGTGAAAATACAGAAGCCAAGCTAAAACAATGAAAGAAGGGAATGGATGATACCAGGACAACTCTGGAGCACAGAAGGATGATTAAATGGTGGGAGGAAGTAGGAAGATTTGTACAAAAGGTTCCTGAAGACTCCCTTTGGTACGACACTTAAAGTTTGTTGCTGCGTAAAGATGTCACACTTAAAGAAAGGGAAGAATTACTGGGGTGGATTACATCCTTCAGTATTTCCTTTATTTCTCTTCAACACTCGTGGACATCTATACAGAGTCATGTTGACTTCACATGTGTCAGTGTACACAGTACTGAAAGGAGTCTACAGAGAGCCAAAAACAGTAAGAAAGGCAAGACTGGACAAATAAGTAATACAGACTGTAGTCATACTACCTCTTCAACAGCCTTTAAGTAAGCAGTTGTAGTCATGTTTAACAAGAAATGAAGGCAGAGTTGTTTTCTCTTCCACCTATACAAGCCAGAGACGACTGCAGTGTTCTAGGGAATTTATGCAAAAGCAGAATTTATTTTGTATACAGACTCCAGGGGTAGCCTTTTCACTGCCATCTGTGCATTTAACACATAATCCCAAACCTGAGTGGCACACACTTACCATTACATCTCTTCAGGGATGGGGAGTCCAGAGAAGCTGAGTCAATCGCTTAAAGTCACAGAAAATTTGGTGACAGAAGCAAAGAAATAATCCCCAGCACCTGAATCTCACAGAGGGCAAAGATTCTCTCTAATTACACACTGCCACTGTCACCATGAGACAGCAATTTCACCAGGAATGTTTTAAGGAAGTTTACTGGCATGACATCAAAAAGCACCTGTGTTCCAGGTGTGATTGAGCTCAGGGAAACATAGAAGCACCTTGGGTCTAGTACACAAGCATTGTCATGTAGTAGGCAGAGGAATAACCAAAGATAACTTGAGACCTTGACAAATGAGGCATCTTGAGGAGTTTGCTTGTCTGCTTGTCTAAAATGTGTCAGATAAACCAGTCATGCCTCCACAGAGCGCATTTTTTATCACTCCAGGAAAGATTTTGGTCAGAAAAGCAACAGTGGCTAAAATGAAACGGCAAACTCGTCAGCCCTTACGTTTTGGGAAAAGTCTGACACCACCACCCCCCCCAGTCCTCATGAAGGTAAATGATTCAGTTAATAATCAAAACTTGCTTGATTTCTTTTTTTTTAAAGAAATCATGGAAGTTCTTTTGCTTTTAATTAATCTGCATGCCAATTTTGGCTGGAATCAGTAGCTCTGACCTCAGCACTTGCAATCCCAGTAGGAAGACAGGGAGCTATGCAGTGCAAGCACAGTGAATGCAGAAATCACCAAAACTAAATTCCAAAACACTTTTAAGCCTTCCCCTTCAGCTGCCTGAAAAGCAGAGCCATATGTGGGAATGCCACTCTGCTCCAACACCAGTCTGAAAAATTCCCAGCACAGAAGGAATTTGGAAATCCTCTAATTTGTTCTTATCCCTCTGCCCTTTGGGGACTGAAAGATCTTCCTCCGTGGAAGAAAAAAAAACCTGAAATGCATGATATGGAGATGAGGATTGAGAAAGCAGTGTTTAAAAACCCCTTAAGAGGCTTTGGGACCAAAACTCACATGAATAATACTTCAAAAATTCTGCAGAGAAAGCCAGGATGACTTTACAGCTGTCAGATTCCGGCTCTTTTCTTTAATCCTGCTCAGACTACAGCTGCTGATTTACACAGGCTGGGCCACACGCAGGAAAGGGAAGCCTTCCTTCAGCAGCACCCACTTTGCTCAGCACAAGGCTGTAAGTCACACCCAGCAGAAAGTAGGTTGGCAGAAGCTGTAGAAACAGGGTGTCTTTGAAAGCGCGACGGCTTTTGGCAAACCCAGTTTATACACGGATCCGCCTCGTGCCTGCTTTGCAATGTATCACATTGTTGAAAGGAAAATGACAGCTGGGGACTAAATATTTCCTTCCTCAATCCAGAAACAGACAATAAAAAAAAATCAGTTACCTTTTTTTTTTTAATATATATCTAAAACAGAAGGAATCCAACCTGAGGATAACACTCTCTGTCTTTCACCTTGGTGCTCTCCAATAACACACTCAAAGCTCACAAACTCACCCACTGACAGGCATTTGTGGAAGCTAAAAGAAAAGCATTTCCCCTTCCCCCACGCAAAAGCATCCCTTTTAGCTCACTGGAACACAGAGGATCAAAGGGCTCTTTTTCTAAATGCTTTGAAAGTTATTGTAACATCTTTCATGAGGCTGACAGCATTCTAACTGTCCTGATAGCTACAGAACGCTGATGCATTTATAACACATGGGCTCTGTCGGGGCCCCAGAGCACCAAATCTGAACAAATACACTCCATAACCTGGAAAATACAGCTATCCATGGCTGGAGAGCAGGACAGGCCAGAGCACTTCTGACGCGCTTGCAGGAGAGCAGAATAAACCTGCATTTTGCCATTCGGTGCTAACAGTACCTGCACACAAAATGCAGCATTTATCATTCCCTCTTCACCTCTGATGACCTGGGGTCTAATTTCTCTTAGGAGAGGGGTATGTGAAAACAAGCTCAGTGGTCACCAGCATCAGGACAAGCCCCCAGCATTTAGCACAGTGTAGTTTGTCTCCAGAAACATGAGAGGAAACCTGGACAGAGCCCTCTCTGTACTTGTCTGCTTCTAGCCCAGGGGCACAGAAAATTGGCCACGTTCAAGGGCTAGGGAGGAGAGATAGTCTGTTTGGAAAGTCAGTGTCAGGACATGTCAGGAAAGGGCAACCCAGAAAGGGAATTAAATGGAAGAAAACACTTCTTGAGGTAAAACCAGTAAGGTTAAAAGTCAAAATGCTCCTCCAAGGATGTTTCTTATCTTAATTTTCAACCCAGGTTGTTTTGTCCAGAAGGGCTGTCACTGTGTAACACAACCACAGAGACAAAACAGCAAGAACACAGGGTGTGTAGAGGACTAATTACTACTGAAAATGGCTACCACCAAAAAAAGAGAACACAAACATCCCTGCCTTAACCTGCTCCCAGGGAAAAAAAAAAAAAAAAAAAAAAAAAAAAAAAAAAAAAAAAAAACCAAAAAAAAACCCAAAAAACCCACAAAAGAAAAAACCTAACCATTTATAAGGTTTCTATTTCACAGAGAAATGAACAGGTCCCCGTGCCTATTGTACAGCACAGGTCTTTGCATTCTTTCTTCTTTTAGCCAGAATTCATGATATTTTCTCCCAATAGGTCTCACAGGAATTATTTTGTGGCACACTATTACTTTGGAATCAATGTCTGCTGCAGGACCAAACTGAGATTCTTTACCTTTTTTTTCTGCAGTTCAACTAAATGAAGAATGCAAGGAGTGGGAACTTAAGTATTATAAAATGTAATGGACCATGGACTCGGAAAAACCCAAAAATCCGTGGTTCTACTTCTTGAACAGAAAGAGCAACACCATTGCTTGTCATTAATATTGTAATTATTTATAATTACAAGAAGCATTAACCTCCTAGAAAAAGATATGTAGTGCAGGCTATAATCATTACATCACACTAGCTTCCCCTCATGGCTCTGCTATTGTATTTAATCCCTGTGGAAGTCATAAGATTTCTCTTGTTTTCTGCCTTCAGAATCCCTGGGAAAAGAAGCTTAATTCAACTTGTAAATTAAAATTTAATTCAACAAGTACTGACACCGTGAGGCTCACTGAGGACCGCAGGAATGGCAGGCCTGTGGTACTGACTGTGCCCTGTCATCCTGCAGCTGTAATTTATATTTGAATCAGTTATTCTGAGGGACCACAGCTCTACACCTGCCTTTCACATCAGCAATGAGAATGCAGCTACAGGAGAATAAAAGACAAAAACAGAGACTAAAGAAGGAACATGAGCCAAAGAAGGTCTCGATCCCTGATCCTCACTATAACAACAGAATAAAGGAAGAGATTACAGATGTGGGGGTTTTTTAGTCGCCACCATAATGACATGTAATACACATTCCCAAAAGATGTACACAGACTCTCAACCATGTACACACACCCAATTTATTTCTCTGGAAGAAAAGAGAAAGGCACATGGGTTCCAAGCTGCCCTCTTAGAAAGAGAAGGCTGCTAGTAATTAGCAAGTTAAATTATGATAAAGAACATAGGAATGACTGTTTGTTAAACAAACAAACCAATCAACCACACTTATCCTATTGTTAACTTTGAATAAAAATAGTTAACAAAATAAAAGAAGTTCACGAAAAAAAAGTTACTGCCAGTTCAGTTGTCACCCATGAGTATTCTGTAATATTTAACACATGGTGAAGCTTACCCTTGCCATATCAACAAGGAAGTTCTCAAATAGCTTCCAGATATGGTTACTGGCATAGATTTCTTTCATTTCCACTTCAGTGTCCACGTAACAGTGGTTAACAAAATTAACATAGGCAATTTTCACCTGCAGGAACAGAGAAAACACAATCACTATGAAATGGAACAGTAAAAACAATTAACGTAATGTTTTCTACCTGGAAAAATACTGAACAATAAAGACGAACCTTCCAGTACTAACAAATATTCATAATCATAATAATGCATATGTTTGGTTCTGAAGATTTAGGGAGAAGCAGGGCAACACATGCCTGAAAGACCACAGGAAGAAAAATGAAAAGGTTTTGCAAACATCCTTACTCTAATGACAAAACCCCCACAAAACAAATCAATAATGATTCTGGTATTTAACTGATACTAAGACCAGCAAGGCCTGGCTCCAAAGCCAGGGCTGTCAAAATGCAGGACACCCCCAGTTGCACTTGCCAGTTGACTGCAGTGGGTTGAAGCCTCATGACAGGCTTGCCAAATATAAAACAAAAAGCCTTTTGCAGAGCTGGGACTGCAGTCCCTGTATTTCCACAATCCTAACGCAGCACTTGCATTTGGCATCTAAGTGGCTGAGAAAGGTTGTGGAGCACTGGGACTGCAGCGATGGCAGTACAAGGCTTAGGAGGAGGGCTGCAGTTGCACTCCTCTCTGGCGTGACAAGTCTGCATGTGCACAGCATAAAAATGGATATCCAGTGCCCAGAATGTATAGATTAAATATAAACATATGCAAATGCACTGATAATTTCTTGTCACGGTCAAAGGAGATGAGATAGTTGCATATGTTAAATGCAGTGAAGAGAAAACTCGGATCAGACCTTTAGGTTTCATTTGTTTGGGCTTTTTTTTCTAATTACCATCTGCTGAAATTAATGTTAAGGGGAACTTTTGGGCAAAGTAAAAACATTTATTTTTAGTAATAGGATCATTTGATCACAAGGGCAATTTTCATAGCACAGAGGGAGTTTTAACTCCTGCAGGCTCCAGTTCTGTTGTTTAAAGCCCCATTTTTCCACCAGGTAATATCACAGTCCTACTTTAGCATGACACATGCAGAACTGTGCCATCATATACAGTGAATAAAAACATTTGTGGGACTGCAATTGAGTTGAATAAAATGAGACTTCACCCAAATTCCCACTGACTTCAGCATGGATAGAATTTTATCCATCATTTCCAAGAAATTCAGGCAGTGGCAAAACACTGGCTTGACCTAACGCAGCTGGGTCTTCACAGCTTCAGCCAGAAGTTACAAGAGCATTAAACTCTGACAGTGGCTGGACAAACCCAAAACAAGAAAAGGTGTCTGAAAAGCTGACAAACAAAGCATGAAGGACGAGGAATTTTCTGTGGAATAAATACTGTCTATCCTTTCTCATTTATTCACCTTAAGAAGCACCACCCATTTCCAGCCCATTTCCTGTGCAAATACTCAACTTGTCAGTACATTATAAACAACAAAACATTGTCTGGGTTACTAAAAAAGCTAAGTCTGCTTCCTCCTGCCGTGAATCGTACCTCAGGAATGCAGTCATCATGGGTCACTACCCTCACTATATCATCCAGGGGCAGCAGAGAATTGCACTTGATCTCTGTGTACACATTTTTCCCCTCCGTGCAGGCGGCCAGCAGCTCCACCAGAGTGATGTGATACGCTAAGGGCCCGCTCTCGTCGGCTCGGTCTCTCTCCGAACACATCATCTGCAGCAGGACTGGGAAGGATGCTCTGTCGTTGTAGAATATCAACACATCCTCACCGCCGTTTATCAGCTGAGAAAGAGATCACAAGGGTTTCAGCACCCTGCGCTGCAATAGTTTTGGATGATTTTAAAGGTCTTTTCCAGCCTAAATGGTTCTATGATTTTCTTAATTTCTTATTTTATCTTTAAGTATGCAAAGACTCTCTAGCTAAAACCCAAACAACGAAACAAAATTTATTCTGACATGGTTTACCAAATGAACATGTCAAAACAATATCCAAGGCAAACTTCTGTTCTTATCAACATAAGTGAAAATCTGGAATAGCTCACCAAGGAATGCACTAATGTGAGGTGAATTTGAAGTTTAATTTCTGTGTAGCTTTGTCTTTATCTAAGACAGCATGCCATCCTTATTATTCCTACCATCTCAATGTTTGTGTGAAGTTAATTAATTATCCTCACCTCCTGCTGGGAGGCCAGGATGCATTATTATCCCTGTTTCATAGACACTTGAGGTGCAGTGAGATTAAATCTTCCCTGCTGCCTCACGAAAAAAGCCTGTGGCTCACCCGGAATTGAACCCAGCTTTCCCCCGCCCTTGCTCAGTATTGGAAACAAAGGGGGATTCTTCCCACCCTGTGCAAATTTGGCAGGTGGGTTATGACTTTGTCAGTGTCACGTCAGCACTTTCATTTAACAGAAAACTGGTGTATGTGATAAATACTTGATTCTGCTACAAGTGCTCTGCTCATCTCAAGAGGATCCAGAGCAGCGCTGGATGCTGGCAACCCCATCCCAGCACATCTCACTGAATAGTTGTGCTCTAACCCTGTTTGGAATCCTCTCTCCATCCCTGTCCTTTGAAGCACAATCCACTCTCGATGTGCGTGAAAATAAGCTCCCACAAACTCCTCCTAGTACAGAACGCACCCTGGCAGCTCAAAAATCGCACTTATTTTGTGAATTAGGCACTTGACCTATTCCTGTGCATACGTGACATGAAATCCCAGCTTACCCAATTCAAGGGTGGTCATAAAGGTTGCTGGAGCTGCTAAGAAATAGGAAAGCAGCAAGCACAGGAATTAAAATTAGTCTCCCAGAATGAAAAGTCAAGAAACATTTCATTACACTTTTCAGGGTTTCAACACTTCAGATTTTGAATTCACAGCTTTTCTGTTTGTGCTTTCCCCATTTCTTGCTTATTTTTACTTTGACATTTGGCTGGAGTGAATTGTGAATTCAGTCTTTCCTGCAGTTCCTATTCTCATTTATCTTTGGGTTTCTAAAATATTTCTATACCCATGACTTTTCAGACATTTTCTGGACAATCCACAGAACAGAAAAAAAAAGAATTAAAGGGACAAGAGCTTAGGACAAAACAACCCAGCAGCATTTTCTGCCACTGAAGTATATTTTCAGCAAGTTAAGAATTCTATTGAAATATAATAAAGCTGGCCAGTATTAGAGCAGCTGTTGATGCTCTGCAAAATATTACTCCAGAATACTACAGGTAATAGAAAACTACGGTGCCACATTGATTGGGCTCAAAGTAAATTCTGCTTTCCCTTCTGTAATAGTGTTTGCACTGACAGGCAGGGTCTTGCAGGAACCTCAAAGCCTGCTTGTAATGAGAAAAAGTGCCCTAAGGAACCTCTCAGGTTGGTAAATATCATTGCAGACATAGAGACCAAGGAGGTAAGAACAAGGGAATCAGCCATACTGGGGATGTCCAATGTATTTCATGACAGTATTCTCTTGTCATGGCGCTCCTTCATCTGCATGCACTTTCTAGAAGGTGTAAATATGAGGTTTATCCTTCACTCTCAATAAACAGGAATAAGCTACAATATACTTCCTGTGGGAGAAAGAAAACTCAGGAGGAGCTGAGGCAAGCTGTGCAGTCATATTCTATCTTGTCTTGTGGTAAATTGTTTATGTGCCCCATCTGGAGGCACAGGAAAAGCTCCACCACTTGTTTAAGGTCACAAAGTACATCTCAGTTGCTTACAGAGAAACTGTCCCGACTCTGTGGCAAGTTCCAGCCACTCGTTCCCTTTACAGTGGATTGGCATTCAATTGCCATTCAAGTTTCACAATTAGCATCCTTTTCTAAGAAATCATAATTACTTACCTGTAATTTCCTACTTTTTGAAAAACAGATCATTATCTTACCCTGTTTCATCAAAACAGGGTTGCTCCCTCCCCCTAGGAAACTCCTGCAGGACTTAGGATGTGAATGCCATACCCAAGTTCATTTCTACTTTCATCATGAAGTCAGCTTGAAAATGTAATATGACAGTTTATCTTTGTGGTGCTATAGGTCAATAGCAAAATATATTTAAATTGAGAAAAATCTAAATATTTTGTTTGATGATTAAAAAGAAGCTCTACAAGAGCCTTTGGTGGAAGCAGAAAAATCTAAAACCACAAAGGCACAAGAAGTGTTTGAATTATGTAAATCAAAGGCTTGTAATTGATATTGCATGTTAAAATACTTCACTCAAATTGAAAAGGTTGAGGTGAATTTCATTAAAGGTTATCCATGTAGGCAAGAGCTTTACTTTCTTAATTAGAAGTTTCTCCTCTTGTTGCTGTGGAATAAAATTTCAGTAGGATTTAGTTTTGTTCATAACACAAAAAACTAAACCTTATCTCTGATTTCTTTGTGAAGACATCTCTTAAAAAAACCAAACCAAACCAAACCAAGCCAAAAAAAAAAAAGCACTTTGTAAAGCAAATAAAAATGTTCCTTGGACTCTAATCCTACCATGACTTTTCACCATATTCAACTTTACCCACTTATTAATCTCAAGGAACTGTTAACATAATTACAGATAAATGCACAAGTGTCTGCAAGTTGAAGACTTCATTTATCATGCTCACAATACATCAAATCCTAATTGCAGAGAAAGTCAATTAGGTATTTTTCTAGGAAATTTATTGGCATAAAGATTTGTCCACAAACCACTTGGTGGAATTTACTGGGTCAGACTGAATCCAGCTAGTTAAAGCTAGAGCAGCTCTACTGACCCTCACAGAAATGCTCTGAAATAAAACAAACCAAAAAAAAAAGGCAGAAACTAGAATTTAGAATTGCTACATGCTAAATATGTCTACAATGCTCTTTAGACAAATCCATAGAGGTAAGAGACTCCTATATGGTAAACCCATGCCACAGTGGGTAAAAGTGATCCTAAATTACATTACTGGAAAATGAAGGTTTATGTAACTCTGAGATTTCCATGCTACATCATCTACAAATAGACATCTCTGTATCACCATGCTAACACTCATGTTTTCTTTCTAGTAGTTATACAGATGGCCTTACAAAATTAGATCAAACTCCCAAAAATGTCTGCTAAAATATTCATTATTTGTGACGCCGCTTAAAATTCTAAAGCGAGGATGCCATTATATCTCATTGGTATCAAGAGCAGGAAAAACAGCCTCAAAATACACGAGTGATTAACATGTGAAGCCTTTGCTTACCTCTGTCATTACCATGTCCTGGCATTTTTTCACGTATTTGCCATCTGCTTTCACGATGGTCTGCAGGAATCGCAGGTACTCCACGTGCCGGCCGTGGGTCTCGATGCAGTGCACAAAGTGCTGCACCACCCTCTCACTGATCTCGTTGCACAGAAGGTAATTATTCATGAAGATGTGCCTCATGGTCTCAGCTTCCAGGAGCTGAACAGATCAAAAACAGCCTCATGAGCAGAGAAGATTTGCTTTGAGATTGAGAGAGGCATGGGATTCTCAAGTAGAGGAAGGCTCACTGGTAAAGGGAAACTGGAGAAATCCTTTTCAGTGATCTCAGGGTCCAGCTTCCAGTTTTGATGGGATTTCTCCACACTTCCCTATGAGTACAAACAGTCCTAAAGTGGGCATAAACCAAACCTGTGTCCATGTGGAAGGTGAACACACACACACCCTACACTGCTAGAGCACTCTTACAGGGGCTTTGGAATACCGGACACCTGAGACCACACTTGTCCCACTCACCATCAAACTTTGTGATGAGGCCACCAAATGAGGTGATGAGCTGCTCTGGCCCTCTCTGGGGCTCACAGAGGAGGCATTTCCAGCAGGCAAATCCCTGCACATGCACTCTGATCAGTCTCAAAGAGAATGTCTCTTTCCACATTAACTCCAGAGGGAGCCTAGGGCTCTGTATCCGTAAGCAGCGTGGAACAAGAGGAACAGATCTGGAGCAAGAAGGGATGCTGCTGAGGACACAGCACCCAGACTTTGTGCATTCTTGGGGCTTTTGGTCTAGGTTGGTCCCTTGGACTAAAGGCTCCTGAGGGTCAGGTGTGCTCCTACAGTATACACGTCTGATTAGTGTCATCTGAAAGGAAACCACATCAAATTTGCTCCACAATGTGCACAAAAGCACAGTAACTGGGATGGATGATCGGGATATCAGCTTCAAAAGAATAGAAACACAAGTGCAAGCTGGCTCCACACTTGGCACCCAAGTTAAGTGTCAGTGTTGAATGTGATGGAATCCGGGCTCTGGTTCCCACTGTGGTCAGCTCAGAGCTGTTCACTAACGTCACATAAGAGCATAAATAAAAAACTGAACAAATGGTTCCTAATGTGCACAGGCCAGGGTCTGCAATCCTCATACTCACAACTCCTTCTAATAAAAGCATGTTTTGCTCTGTAGATCCACGGAGCAAGTGTCATTCTATATGAATATGTCTGTAAACACACACACAAATATATACAAAGGGATTGTGATAAAAAGGTGTATTGTAAAGACAATGATTTAATAGAAGGTCAAACTTTAGATTAGTTGGGTCTGATTCTGTTGTCACACAAGGTCACAGCAGTCACAGCGTCTTCTACCTTGACTTTACAGTCCCTCAGTGAGGGAGTCAGGATGAATAAAATCAGAGTCAAGTTCAACACAATATGTGACACATATTCATAGATCCTTCCAGTAAACCCCACAGGCTTTTTGGTTTTTGTTTTCCACTTTTAAAATGGCAACATTAAATCCAATGACATAAAAAGCAACTAAGGGAAATGAGAGAGGAGAGAGGAGGGGAGGCATAATTTAGTGAAATTATTTAGGATGTTTCAGCAAACCCAAATTTAATTCCAATTATCATATTCTACTTAAAATGAAATACTTACCCCTGGAGTTAGGAATAAGTTGAGATTTTTGTGGAGGAGAACTTGATTCTGAGGATTTCCTCGACAGAAATTCTGAAGGAAAGTGTGGGCTAGATTCATAACTTCATTCATCTTTTCATCAGTCTGCAGGAAGAAAGGACAAACAAAATCAGCTGGTTGTACCTAAACATACTTGTTAAAACCACACAACATCAATTCAGCCAGGAACAAACCAATTCTCCTGAGCCTTTATAGGGCAGGAATTCTCCCTCTGGCAAAAGCAACTGATGTAGTTTCCTTCAGAGTCCATTAGCAGCTGTACCTTACTCTGAATCAACTTGACCATAGGGAATCACAGGTAGGAGCACAAAATCAAAGCAACATTTCTTCATGTGTGGTTATAATTTCCTAGTTTAAAAAGTGCTAAGTGCTTGATTTAAAAGAAAACAAAACAAACCGAAAATGTCTCTCTGCATTAATTTTAAGCCTTGGCAAAGTTTGGCTTTTCTATAGCTACATACAGAAACAAATATATGTGTGCATGTGTTCATACACGTACTCCCACACAAATATATCTGTAGTTTCATCCCTATTTTATATTCCTCTCATGGAGTGTTCTAAGTATGATTTGATGAACCACCTGTATAGACAAGAACTATCTTACTGACAACAGCTGAACCCAGGGTCTGTAATATAACATGCAGGAAAACATAGCCCAGCAGAGGTTTTACCTCCTCTCAGTGACTCCTAGAAGATCTAAAAAGATGTGTTCTTTCAAAGCCTATCTAGTTCATTAATATGCATGCTCAATTCTACCAAATCAGTACTGAATAACATTATCTTGTGAAAAAAATGGCAAGAGGAACTAGGTTAGAGACATCCACCACAGAAACAAAGAAGTTATTTCAGATTTGATCCATGAAAGCTTTTGGTCCTAAGGTTTGCCTGCTTCAGGAATGGGTACAGGAATGACAGCGTTGTGACATCCAGGTACCCAAGGCAGTAAACATTAAGTTTTCAATACAACCGTGCAGGCAGCTATATTTAAACTGAGCCCAAACTCACTATTCTTAAGGTAGAAAATGATGTCATCATTTCATGATTGTACCACAGCTGACAAATCAGCTTTTAAAAAATATTCCCATTGATTCTTGGGCCTGCTGAGGCCTTTCCTTTCCTTGAGGTCATGTTCTCTACCACTAAAATTAGGAAAATAACCTTTTCATAGGGGATCTGCAGAAGGTCCAAGACTACCAAGTGGGCGCCCATATTTTTCAGTAAACGCTGCTGTTGATTCCGACATTTTTTGTTCTGAACACAAAGTTTGCTGAGTCGAATCAAAATCTATAAATTAAAAAAACCAAACAAACCAAAAAAATAAATAAGCATGCAAGCAAGAAAAGAACCAGTCATGTCACACAAAATCAAAGAAAGACACTTCCTTTCAAAACAGGTACTAAATCTACTAATCAAACAGCTATGTCAAGCAAGTTTCTTGACAGACATACTAACCTCTTTAACAATATTGTAGTTATTGCTTTTAATGCTGTCTATCTGGGGTTTTTTGGTCCCATCCTGTATTGGGCTCAAAATGTTTGACTCCTGTAATAAAGAACACATGGCAAGTGGAGATTTATTGCAATTTCCTCAATACAAACTAATGGTATTTAATAGAAGCAAGTGACAAAGTATTACAGCAGCTCATAAGGAATTGATATAACACAGATAATAAAGAAAGACTCATTAATTCTTTATCTAGTGGTCCAGCGAGTGAAAAGATTTACATTCAAGTCCTTCCTTTGTTTCAAATTTCCAACATAATTTGAGGCAATTACTCTATGTCTTCATGCTTCTGATCATTCTGAGAGTATGTCCCTAAATCGCAGACTAGACACACCAAGGAATTTAAATACTGCAAGAAGATGGACCAAAAGTGTGTTTCAGTGATCACATGTTCCAAAAATCTGTTAATACAGCTGGAAAGATTACAAAATCTGTGTATGTGAACACTAAACAGTCTGAAGGAAGAGCTTAAGACAACCTCTGCAGTTAAGCAGGGTGGAGTTCTCAACAGCACAGGAACAAGTAGCATGTGGAAATTAGAGATGTTCCTCCCACGAAGGGGATTCTTCTGCCTCTATCTCTGGATGATGCAGGAAAAGACTTAAAAACAAATGAGAACCATATGTTAAACTGCAGCATCAAGTCATGATGCCGTATGCTCTGGGCCCTGGCTCCTGGAAAGCCCCAGCTGGGTATGATAAATAAGAGAAATCAAGTCAGCAAGGAACCGCCAACACCCACACACCTTTCCATGCATATCTCTAAATCAAAACAAGGGAGAACATGTACACAAATACTGCCACTAAGAATACTGGCAGTGTTGGGGTTTTTTCTGCTGTCAGCTGTGGTAAGCCTTTCTTAACTGGAAACCAAAAAAAAATTGAAATATCGGACTTCGGATGCTGAAGTTATAAAGCATGAAGAAAAACTCTAGCAGATCTTGAGACTGACTCACAGTATGACCACAAGGATGTAAACCAGTGTAACAGTATTTAAAAAAAAGAAGAAACAGGTGCACTTCTGAGTTTCATTGTGTCCTCAAACTTCCTACTGTTTTAGAAAAGAGAAATACACTAAAACACACATGTGCAGGCTAAGCCGAATGTTTATACATCCTGAAACCTCTCTCTGAACTTTCTTAGCTGATGGTGAAGTTCAGGAGTTCTATAAATCCCATCTGGTCCTAATTTCCAGTGAGGTAAGAACAGCTGTACCACTTGGCCATGGAAGCTGTTTATAAGAGTGTCAGCACTGCTGTTCAGCCATGCTGATCTATGTAACAAGAGTGGATTTTATTTGTTTAGGTTTGTTAGTATGCAGGCTGCCATCTCTCTAGCTGTTTGAATCAATACTTTGGGAGATTTTTTAGGCTTTTTGCTATAATTAACCACCCTCCTCTGTTCTGGGATTGTGGGTTAACCAAGATTAATTTACCTGTTAGTTTTATCAGCATTCTTCCTCCATCAAAGTAGTTTTATAATCCATGTGAACTATATGTCTTATCTGGAAGTCCTGATCAAGTGCTGAATCTATCCTTTTTCTTAACAAACTAAAAAATTGTTTATTGAACCCATAAGAGTATGCCAGGGATGTAGTTACCAAGAGATAATCACACCACTGGGATCCCAAAGACACTCAGTTGCATATTTGGCCTCATTATGCCCCATGATAGACATCCTCTGTCACACTCTTCCACGGGGGAAAGGCAGGCATAGAGATCTCAGTGAAAAAGGTTCTCACCTGAATTCCCCACCTTTAGGAAATTATATTTTATGAAAGAGACTACTTTCTCTATCCATAAAATTCCTGGAATAACACTCTGCATCAGTCTTAGATCCTTTCTTGCTAGCTCCCCGATTCCAGCATTCAGTCTGAGCAGTTCCCCACCACTGAATAGTTTCCCCCGTCCCATCAGGACAGTGGTGCAAGGCCCTTGTCAGTGTCCCCATGGCACAGCTCTGCCCTCCACAGGCTGTATTTCCTTACCAGGGGAATGAGGGACACACGCAGAATTCTCAGCTCACAACCTCAACCTATATATGATGCTTGTTCAAACATTCTCAGAACCAAAGCAAGGTGCCACAGACCAGAAAAGAAAGGAAGTAAGGGAACACCAGGTGCTTACAGGTGCTGAAAGTTTAAACCACTTGAAACCTTGCTGAACTTTCTTAGCAGATGGCAAGATGAGGAACTCCGTAAGTGCCACTATTCCAGCTTCACCTTAAAGTCCTTTCACTGAGCCTGTTTCTCCTCCTCAGAGCTCTGTTTCTGGTGCTAAACCACCAAAGCATCCTCCAGGGACAAGACAATAAAATTCACATTTTCCATGGTCTGTGGTATCTACACAGACCCAGAATACCCTTCCTAGAGAGAACCAAGTGAAGAGGCTTTATCTGATTTCCCCTTGGGAAGAGGAAGGAATGAGCTCAATTATGTGAGCTCAATTTCAGCATTTCTTCCTAACCCTGCTGGTGTCTCATTTATGTCTGACCTAAGTCCAAATACTATTTCCAACTCTGATCGCCAATCCCTATCAAGACAGTCCTGCATGGATGTAAGATTTGCCATTTTTCTTGCGGAGAACTCTGGATACTTTTAGAAGAACAAGGCCTTTTTTCTACAAATCCCATTTCTGGAGTCATATGGCTTAAAAAAAAAGAAAAAAAGGCCCACAGGTTATGATAGTAAGGTAAAAACAATTACCCAGGAAGACTCAGGCAAAAAAACCCCAAACTGGTATTTTTAAACTCTTATGTACATCTTTCAACAGGCTTCATATGACAACAGAAACTTGGGCTTAACATAAGTATGTTCTGGAATGTCATTTAAGTCCTTGTGTGCACTTTAATGTTGTTTGGGAAAAACTAAAAACAGGCAAATGAAGCATATTCCCTAAAGACCTAGAGGTTCATCCAGCTCTGAATACCCAGTATCCATTCCAAGCAAGCGTGGATCTCATGGGATTTGTATCTGCTTACAGCTAGCCACCTGCTTCACATGTTGTAGATTATGCCCAACGTCACACCTCCTACATCTGACTTAAGGCCTCAAAGAGAGTGACTACCTAATGTTAGTTTTTTTGCCAGGTAAAAACACCTCCTCACGGTTAAAGAAGAATTTAGCAGGTGGGAAAAAAAGATGGGCAAGATTCTGAGCTATTGTAACCTGGCAGAGCTCTCAGGGAATTACCAGCAGATGATCTAACCAGCAGATTACATATTAGTGCTCTGATACAATAATCTCTCTGATCTGCCAGAGATAATATTGTGCATCTACTGAAGCACTGCTAATCCATACAGACCCACAGGTGCCTCATGGGAAAAAAACACTCAAAATATCCCATTGAGAGATGCCTCTGTTTCAAACACATTGTTTTTCCCCCTTTTCCTGGAGTTTTCTTGCTGTCAGGGCTATCCATAGGAATAAATTGCACTTTAAAAATGTATTATAGCTAAAAAACTCTGTAATCCTGACGCAGTTCTGTTTTCTGTTTCCCCATTACCTTTTCAATTCATTAAATACATAAAGGAACATTTTCTTTCCTATTAGAGCTGTGCTTGAGGAAAGAAAGAAGGAAATACCACATACTTAAGCTCCAACTCCAGATTCCTCCCTAGTTTTGACACCACTAAAGATGTGGTGTCAGAACATCAGCTAAGATAGATCAGAGAAATCGTAGGACCTACACTGTTGCAAGAATTTGGGATTCTTCCTTGAATTGTTGGATTTGCCCCTGCATGAAGCCACCAGAAGTCTGCTCTCCCATCTAAAAGGCCATGGTGTATCACAGATATTTGCAAGCATCCTCTCTCTTCTCCATGGCTCCAGCTTTTTCCTAATGTGTGGCCTTCACAACACTGTATAACCTCTACTTGGCTTTCTACATCCCTGGTGGCTTCCTTATCCATTGTGCTAGTTTAAAAACAGTCTAGTTTTTAGTGGGCAGGAGGAGCTGCTCGAAACTTCTGTGTCCAGCACAGAGCCAATTGCTAAAGGTTCTGACTATGGGCAGCTTACTCGCCCAATTAGAGAAGCTGGTAATGCCTCTGTGATGACATATTTAAGAAAGGAAAAACTGTGGGGAACTCTCTTTCTTCTCTGAGGGATGGTGAGGCGGCTGCCAGGGCCCATCCCAGCAGGGGCCGCCGGGGCCCATCACAGCCGGGGCCCTCTCGGGGCCAGGACCGCATCGCCGGGGCCCTCCTCGGGCTGGGACTGTGTGGCCAGGACCCTCCTC